>VOQK01043943.1:43311-63494 GCA_015052645.1 Benitochromis conjunctus
TTCTTTTTTTTTTTATGTGTGTGTGTGTATGCAGAGGAGTGCGTGTGTGTGTGTGTGTGTGTGTGTGTGTGTGTGTGTGTGTGTGTGTGTGTGTGTGTGTGTGTGTGTGTGTGTGTGTGTGTGTGTGTGTGCACCCGTGTTTGTGGGATAAGCAGTCTCTTACCTAAGAAGCATGTGGCAGGAATTGCAGGAGGTGATTCTTTCAAAGGTGTGCATACGAAATTCATGGTAGTTGTTGGTCGCATTCTCCGGCCGAATGTTGGATCTAAAAAAGATACAATGAACCATAAACACTGGATTCACAGACATCTCAATTAACTCCGTGGAAACCAGTTACTTTGGCCGCTAATGTCCTGCGAAACTGCAGCCTTTGACACCGCTCAGCACGCCACTCTTACTAACAAATTACAGACATGGGACGGCATCGCTGGTTTTCATCATACGTTGATCTGACAGTTACTTCAGAATTCATATTAACAACCTCATCTGGACCCTCTCATACGTGGAGTCCCCCAGGGCTCAATCCTTAAACCCATTCTGTTTTCTTTATAAATGTTACCCTGGCTCAGGATTAACACGTATAAAGGCTGGTAGGGTGCAATTATGCGTTTTTCTATCTGGGCATGTTTTTACTGTATTGGCAGTGTGTTTGGGATCATTGTTATGCTGAAAACCTGAGCCACTGCCAATCAGAGGCTCTCCAGATAGTATTGTATTGTATTGATGGATCAAAATCTGACAGTACTGCGTTCATAATTCCATCAATTTTCAAAGACCTCTAACGCCACTGCCTGAAATGCAGCCTCAACCCATGACAGAGCGTCCACCGTGCTGTAGACTCTCACTATTGTACCTCACTACTGACCTCCTCCATGCATTCAATAATTTGAACCAAAAGTTTCAAATTAAGACCTGTTGTCTCTTTTTTTAGTCATGTTCTTATGAAATTTCCACTGAACTAGACGACCTAAAAAACTATAGATGTGCCAAAAAAAACTTATTTTTTCTTCAGTTTTTTAGGTAATTTCCTCAACCTTTTTTGAGGGTACACTGCACACCATGAAGAGGCCAAGTCTTTGGCTAACAGCTCTTTGGAAATTTGCTTGTTGTTGCTAAATTACCATTTTATGCCCGTCAAACTGTGTAACCTTTGGCGTTTTTCATAGATTTAACAAAAAAAAAAATGGGAACAAGTTACGTGTCAGATGCTAACTACAAAGTGCTAAAGATACCATTTAATTTTGATTCTTTGCTGAGCTGTCTGTTATGTGTAGACACAACACTGGTTCTTCCCCTTTTTATGCTGGAATGATTCATAATGGGTCAGTGTTAAGTGGCTTAACAACCCAAAAAAATTCCTCTGAAAATGGTCAGGTACAAGGACTGGAATGAGAAAAGAAAGAAAGATCTTCAGAAAGTCCGGAGAACTACTTTAAAAAATAATAAGTAAGTACGACTCCTTGGAATTTTTTTTAAAAAAGCGAGGTGGCTCAAGACTTTTGCACAGTACTGTACAACAAACACCAAGCCTACAAGTTATGGATGTAGACGATTAGCAAAGATCAAACTATAATATTCAATGACCACTCTTCAGTCAATTACTGAATGAAAATTAATTTTTGCTTGCTCCCTTATTTGTTACACTTTCCAATCAGCTGCGCTCTTTGATGAAAACGTCAATTTCAAAGAAGAAAAAAGTACATTTTCCCCACACTTATAATTGCAGCCAACAAACTCCTCCATGACTACAGCAACATTTCCCTGACACGCTTCTTTGAAGTGGGAAGGAGAGAATTGCAAGCACACAGCCAAGGTCTGCTAGAAGTGAACACAAGAGGTGTTCTCGGCCCCTCGGGACACGGTTGCATGGGTGGGAGTATGAAGGAAAGCGAAAAGGAAACAAGAAAAGAAAGACATTTCTCAGCTTTGTCCGTGTGTTTATGTTCGAAAGGTCATTTCTTTGTTTTCGGCATTAGTGTTTACATAAGAATTATGGTTGTTATGTACAAGTGCTTAATCTCAGACTGAGGTAATGGGCTACAACATGCTCAGTGCAAAATAGGACAAACAGGGCCGAGACAGAAAAAAAAAGGAGAATTTCACTGCTGTCTTCTCGTCTGTACCCGGGTCGACCAAGACATCAGCTTTGAGGTCAACACTGTCACTGGCTAGAAACTGCGTACCACAAGAAGGGGGTCTGCTTGAAAAATCCTGAATTACAAATATATGAATTTTGTAACTGTGTCATTGCAAAAACACTTGCACAGCTTCATTTTCCTTTGATTTGAAGCTTGTAAAGCTATCCAGTGCAACGTTGTGCAGTGTAAACCTGCAGCCTTTAGATTTTAAAGACTTATAAACTCACAGTATGACTTCATTTGAATTTATCTTCAAGGATAGAGCCCTCACTGCGTGCTGTTCAAGCACAGGCTTATGTTGAATTTTCATTTCCTTCCTTTCGCTATGTGCACGGTGTGACCACCTCTACCCCTCGTTGCTGCTAAATCTTAGTCAAGCAGTAAATTCTGGGTGGTTTGGAAATAAAGGCAGCGAGTGAGAAAACAACTGTTCACAGATCATCTATTAAGCATCGCCGTGGGAGCGTATCGCTGTTTGGCAACGCCTCTCAAGTCTCATAGCTCGTTAACTGAGCCCCAAAAATTAATCAACCAAAGCTCCAGTTTTCTCAGTTTCACATCACACAACACTTCATGTTTTTGATCTTCACTTCCTGACGCCTTCTTGAAGATGTTGTTTCACAGATTTCGTCCTATTGTTCTCGTCTCTTTTTTTCATTTTTATGTTTTAATTGAGGCAGAGCCTGCAGGAGAAGCAGACTGTTGTCAACTCACTGCTGCTACAGTGAGAAGTGTAACCATAAACTAACATGATGAAAGCTGCCCTATCCCATTGATCTATAATGTGTAATAATCCACAGATTTTATGACACTAATGCTAATTTAATGACAATAAAACTGGCACTGCTTCAGTTTGGAGGGCCAAGAGTGCCAAAATGAAGTCAATTCGTCATCAAAAAAAAATTATTAAATGTGTCAATAATCAATTATTTTAACGTATAATTAATCAACTAAATGTTTCATTATTTAATTAGCGATAGATAAATAAATATATAATTATTTAAATGTTTTAATAAAGAAAACTGATATTTAATTAATTATTTATTGACTTAATTTGTAAACGATTTACCAGAGGTGGGAAGTAATGAAGTACAAATGCTTTGTAACTTTACTTAATAGTATTTTCAGGTATCTGTACTTTACTTGAGCACTTTTTACTTTTACTCCCTACATTTTGAAACGAATATCTGTACTTTCTACAGGCTCAACCGATCTGAGCCTAAACAGAAACACATGAGAGGAAATTCTGTTTGTGTATTAATCACCAGGTTATGTCGAATAAAGAGATGAAAGAGACAAAACCGGGTGCCATAGTCAGGGGTTAAAGTGGGCAGGACATGAGTATCTAGCCCTACAGAGGAGAATGTCTGTACTTTTGCCACCTCTGCTATTTACTATATTTATTAACTAATTGCACATTTAATTAATAATTTAATTATGTATTTAGTTAACTTGTTTTGGCACTTGTGACCCTCCATACTTCTGAGGAAATTTATTTGTCTTTGGTGGGGGGGGGTTGTCTTTCACACTCTACTTTCAGCTGCTACCTTATTCACGAGGCGTCACCGCAGCAGGTAGCGCCGCATGTCTGATTTGGCAGATAAATACTCACATAAAGTCAGCACCACCAACACTGATCAAATACTACGTATATTTATGTAATATATTTACACATCTGTCCGTTTACTCAGCTGGAGGAAAACCAGTTGTATAATCTCTGTGGCTCTCTAGATGTCATATTCATTTCATCAGTGTTGGTGCCCTAAACTTTCCTAAGTATAACACAGTTCTACCCTGTAGTGCACTGTGGTATACTTCTCTGTCTAAGCCTCTGCCGTCAGTGTTTTTCTTTTGCCGTTTTGAAAGAGGGACTCCGGTGCAGCTCTTGGTCTCGACAAATAAAATGAGTATAATCCCGAGTAACAGAATCACAGCTTTATTTCATGTTCGAGCTCCGTGCTGTCACACTGTGCATCATTGTGCAGGACTATCACTCATGCTTGGTCGGGACCTGCAGGTTTCACATTGTCAGGGACTGGGTAGGCCCTTTTAGCATCATCTTTCAGCATGCAGGGACTCCAACAGAGTTCAACTGAAGTCCCAAATGCAACAAAAAAAGAAAAGGTGAGATACAACAGTAAAGGTCAAGTGATACCAGGAAGGTTTCTGCAGGATTTTTCTATTTTTCTATTCAGAAGCAGTGCCATCTATTCTTTCACACAATGAAAATCGGCCCTGAAAAGGCATATCACTGTGCATCGGACATGATGTTAAAGGGGTTCTGCTGGTGTTTAAGTATGCTGAGACGGGGTTCTTGGCCAAGAGTCAGTTTGTGAAGTTGTCACTGTAGATTGTCATACAGACATGTCACAATATATAACAACAACTACCTGTCTTCACCAGCTCCTCCCCTCTATGCAGCCCCTCAAGGTTCAACTCTTGGACCAATTCTGTTGTCACTATACTCCGTTGGGCTACCTAACAGCAGTGGCACCGCCTACTTAGAGGTAAAGATACAGTCTACAAAGCACGCAGCAGAAAATAGAGCTACTTTTCATTTTCTTTCTTTTTCTCTGCACATTTTCTACTTAAGTGATTCAAGCCAAGTACATTTATTAGAACTAAAATGTATCTACTAATATTATTTTATTACTACATCAATATACCACAAGGTTCAGTTAGTTCTGCACAAAAACATCAGGTATAAATGTCCTTCAAAGAACTACTTTTTACCTTCTTACTTTGAGTACAGAGACAATACTCAAAGTTTTCACTTTTACTTGAGTAAAGAAGTTGAATAAGTACTTCTTTTAGTGGAGTATTTTTCAATACTAGCATCTGTACTTCTACTTCAGTACAGAATATCCGTACTTTCTCTGCATCTGAGATTCTTGTGTCGGGCCCAAATCACATCTTCTACTAACAATCTTGGTAATTTTTTTAACAGCATTTGAATTTTAAACCTAACATCTCTGAATTCATCCAGTCCCGTATTTTACAGCTGAGAAACTTAATCTTAAATCAGCCAATTAGAGATTGGAGATTTTATTACACACTTTAACCCACTTTAAAGCCTGAACCATGAAATACTGTAAATGTCAGAAAATTCTGTTTTTTTTAAATCTCGACTGTTTATTAAATCTTCTGACAAATAAAATTTTTAAAAAAATTAATATTAATTTGCTTTAATTGTAAGTTTTAATAATTTTTGCTACGTCTTACATTTTGTGCAATTTATTATTTTAAATGTATCATTCAGGTTTTGCACTGATGGTGTAGCGGTCTTAAATGTCTCAAAAACCCACAAAAATACATATAAACAAATATGTTTACACATATACCTACATATATCTATCTACATACAGGTGTTTCACATGAGCTTCTCAGTCCTCCCTAACCATCTTCATTTAGACTGCAGTACGCAGCAGCTGGTGTGCTGGTGTGACTGTAGTTCACCTGATTATATGAAACACAAAAGTAACTGTGTGTACTGTGTGATGGGATAAGTACAGGTTTAATATAGGCTCCATATAAAAATAAAGTCTGCTACTTTATGTAATAAAATACTGCCCTTCCTAGTATCTTATCTATTTGTGAGGCAGAGAATACAGCTGGCTGCGTCTTCTTTCCTGGTTCTACAAGTGAAGCACTAGTTCCCTTTGACTTTCTTGGAACCAGTTTGTCACTTTGGGTAAATATGAATCCATTTCAGGGTAAAGGGTGGTTGACACCTGATGTTTTAATGAGACACATCCAAGTTAAGCTTTCTGAGTATAAAGTTTCGTGTTAGTGCACACTATCGTCTGTTCATCTTTGTGTCACCGTGTCAAGTTCCTTATAAATCAAGTGGCCTAACTTGAATAACAGGACTAGAAGCGCTTGGCATTTTGATGCAGTGACACTTTTGTGACGCAGTTGGTCACGAAGAGGAAAGACGTACTTACATGGCCATGCCGAACTGTTCCAACCACTTCTTTTTCAGGTCTTTGGTCTTGAAAAAGAATTCAAAGCCGCTCTGGCCCTGGTTATGGGTGAGGTAGAATCCGTAGGACCACTGCAACAGAGAAAAAGAAAAACACGCATTTGACTCACAAGGTGCGACAATGCCAAATAAAAAAACTGATGGTTTTGGAGAAAGACAAACAGAGCGGGAGGGAGCTGAACGAGACAGGATGCAGGGAGACAGATGGAGACAAAGAGATGCAAAATGAAAGAGGGATGCCTCAGGGAGAGCGAACACAAAGGCTGAAGGGCTGGAGGGCGGAAGAAATGATAGAAAGAGACAAAACATCGAGGCAGAGCGTGAAGGAGAAAATGAGCATGATGTGGCTGTGCCATATAACTGCTAGGCATCAGACTGCATGCACAGACCCAAGTAGTGAGTGGGCCTATAATCTGTTACCATTATCCACTTCAAAGGCTAAATATTAGTCCATTAGCCTCTGTGTCAACACAGGCATCAGTTTGTTTTTTTAGACAGCATTACAACACAGATGCTCGAGAGATGCACTTTTTATGACTCGCAGTTGTGGTTTTGAACTTGTAGCACTCAGCTCTGAAGGCTAAAAACAAGCCAAACTCACAGCGCTGTCAGCGAAGCACAGCGGCTCATCTTCTCTATTGAATGAAAAGAGAAAAGGAAACCAGCGCTCTACAGAAGCATTCCCAGTGGACACCAAAACTTGCACTCAGCAAAGATATCATCTAGCTACCAATTTGTAAAGAGAAGCAGGAGGTGTTTGTCTGTCTTCCTGTCAGTTCCCATGCTTTTGCTTGGCATTCAAAAGGATTGCACACCAAGGCTGATAATGTCAAGTATTTCTTTGTGGATCTTCCCAAAATATCAATATTTCTGACCCATGCTTATATCTTTGTCATGTGAATCAATGTTCGAGGGTGAACTGTGTTATTTCAGAAAGATTATAAAATGCTAGAAACCATCCTGTGGTGGAGTTCTGACCCATGAGTACTCAGAAGTCATTGCTACATTAATACATGAGTAGATCTACTCGATACTCATTGATTGAAACATATTCAAAATTCACTCTTTATTTTTGTCTCACTTGCACTCCCGGAAACACTCCATTACAGACAGCAGCACCTATGTTGGAAAAGTACCAGCTACAACTTATAATTAAACCTGTAATAGGCAACACAACACCAATATACTGTAGGATTTTACAGTGATTAGGCCTGTGCCATATCATACCATCTATGATAACACTAACAACATCTTTCATGTGATAAAAATTTGTAACATTGTGATATTAATGATATAGCGACTCACATAGCCCAAACATGTCTGAGAGTGAGAGCATGTCAGCCTCCAAACAATTTAGCATCTTGAAATGGAGCAACTACAAAAACTTTCTGTATTGACAAAAATGGCATAATTGCAAATTTCATTAAAAACATTGTGATACAATTTTGAGGGAATATTGTCCAACCCTAATGTTGACAGTAAAGCAGTAATCTTTCCTTACAACTAGTTGTTTACACACTCAGAAGATGCTATGGGTCATTAGCATTCATCTGGATTTACCTTTTTGAGAAAAATAAGCAGATAATCCAGCCTAATTTGAAATCCGTATCAGTTGCCGCTAAGAACTAAAGGAAATTTTTAGCTGGTACCTTTACAGGGTCGCCATTTGGGACATTTAGCATATGAATGTTTTTTAACATTTTTCATCGGAAACACGTGGCATGTGGGGCCAAATTGACCAAAAAAGGACCTAAAAGACTGGTCTGATATTAATGTAGCACTTTTTGATTGTAGCTGAGCACTTAAGAAGTTGCGGCTACAAATCCAATAACATAGCCCTTTTATGTGCTCTGTCTAAGATTCATACATGCATTGAATCTACTGGGAGTGATGCAGTTAGCCGTAGCCAGGGATCAAACAACCAACCTTTCATTTAAGAGGCAACCTGCGCTGCGTCCTGAACCTCAGCTACCCCTACTGATTTCCACTGTGTGTCTTTTGTCCTGCTGCCCTTCCCACCCCCAACGAATTGCTACAAATGGCTGCCCCTCCCTGATCCTGGTTTTGCTGGAAGTTTCTTCCTGCTAAAAGGGAGTTTTTCCTTCCCACTGTCGCCCAGCGCTTGCTCACAGGGGGTAGTCAAATTGTTGGGGTTTTCTCTGTATTATCGATGGTCTTTACCTTACAATATAAAGCACCTTGTGGCAACAGTTGTTGTGAATATGTTTGTCGAGAAGTGACGCCCTGTACGTAATTATTTGAGCTTTGATTATTTGCTAAAAATACGTAGGCTATGGCATGAGAAAGTTGGCTTCCACACAATGACGGTAATTTGGCAAAAGTTTTCTTATTGTTGTTTGCATTTGGCTTCTGAGGTAAAGGAGTTTAAGACTCTTTTACCTCCAGATGACTTGCACATAAATGCCGCTGATTTGATGGAGGTTCTTATTGCTGTTTCCCTCAGACGCCACTGTCATCTCCATCATCTCGAACATAAATATGTAATCAAACAAATTGCTTTATATCCATCAAGTCAGAGGTGAATGACACAGAGTTGGCTGTAAGTTTTGTAAAATATAACCATATAAACCCATATGGGTCTAAGCTTCCTAATGTCTGCTATTTACAGCATCATTATTACCCGAATCACTGTTTCTTGGAACGCCTTAGATATCATTCCTCATTATGATTGGCAATATTTCCCCCACTTGGCATTTAGTATTCACCGTGTGTATGTGTGTAGTCAGGCCCAAAGCGAGGTTTAATGATAACACCATCTGGGAGGAGGCAGACTGTTGTAGTCCGACACTGTGTCAGTGTGATTCTTGCAAATGAACAAGACAATGTAAAACATGTGCTGGAATAAGCGTGTACCAAATTATTTAAGAAAGATTCTTTGCAGCCGATTATTTCGTCGTTTATGTCGCGAGCTGTAAAGATTTTTGCACAGAACCTATTTAAGCAGCACATTCAGGGACTCGCAGCACAGACGGCAGCACTGGGGCGGAGAGGTTGCTGTTACAGGTGGTTATAAAATAGCTGTGAAGAAGCAAGTTGAGTCAATTTTGTGAACTCGCATTTAACTGATAAATTGTTATGGCGCCTCATTATGCAGAACTAGCGCTGTTAATTGGTTTGTCAGGAGTCCAACACGGTTTCGGAGCTTTGCTGACTCAGTCGTAAAGAGGCGATAATAGGCTCGACAGTGCAAGACTTGCCTCCATTATAGCTGACTGGTTGTTATATCAGTTTGTTGTTTTGTTCTGTTTTGTTTTACAGCACAATAATAAGCAAGTTTTGTTATTATTTTATTACTTTTTCACGTCGTCTATTACAGCAGCAGAAAAAGCACAATGCAGAACGAAGTCGTGCTAGGACAGACTCGACGGCACGGAGCCCTGGGTGAAATTAAATGTCATCTAAAGCTCTTTTTAGCTGTTATAAAATCACTGTAACTCACAGCTTAAAGTGGGTTATTGCTTTCTGAAAGATGATAACACACCATAAAATTAAAAGCTAAATGTTCAGGGCATATTTTCTTATTCAGTTAATGAAGCGGATCAGTGCGGCTTCAACGGGACTTAGTCACAATCATACTTTCCTGTCAGCTGTGATGTGTCAGGTCAAAGAAGTTATTTGACTGACATTTTTTCCCACAACTCGGTCTTCAGCTTAATCAACGAGTTTTTTAAAGTGCTTAAAACGCTTGTTTTTGTGCAGCTGTGAGGAATAGACCGTGTGCAGCCTAAAAGGCTGGTAGAGAAATAAAAGGCCAGCGTTGGTTCGTTTTTTTGACAGCTCGATTGAATTGTGGCTAATGTTTCCTCGTGTCTGTGGTACAACATCACCACTGTGGCTTTGCCAAAAGTGGAATAGAGTTACTCCTTTTGGAACCAAAGACAAATAAAACAAAAAAACAAAAAGAAAAAAAAAAAGGTCTGAAAGGACTAAGAAATGCCAATATCTTTTCTGAAAGTAGAAAAGCATGTACCTTGGCAGGTACATGCTAGCTGAATTCACCTGGGAGACGTATTCATGAACAGTGCGGGGGCTCCTAGCCTGGCCATGTTCTACGACGTTATAAATTTCCTCCTAATAAAATCTGAACACATCTGCTCAATATTGATCCACCATTGTATTTTCTGTGTTGCTGTATTTACTGTATTACTTCAGAGTGATTGGTATATGTGATGTGATACACATGTACAGTTCTCCTATGTATTTGCTCACTTTCCCAGTTTCCCGACCTGATATTAAACTGCCTCTCAAATCCCATTAAACACTGCTGGTGGTCATTCAACAGCCAGCTTTTTCTTACAGTGAACACCTGTCAAACATAAGTACACCCAATATCTAATAGTTTTAATTTACATTATGTAGTATAGAGTCGTGTGTACCAAGATTCTCAGTTATGCTGTAAAGGTTATTACACCTGTGTTTTACTGAGATATGACAAGTCCAAATGTCTGCAACAAAACGGCCCGGTGTTATTTTGGCCCGGCAAAAGGCACATTTAAAATTACATTTACCTCTTGTGCCTATTTGTAACCACGTACTTTTATTATTATTATAATTCACAGATTTTAGGAAAGCATGGCCGATGCCCACGAAGGGCCTGGGTTTGAATCCACTGGCTGGCTGGAGCCTTTCTGTGTGAAGGTTGCACTTTCGCTCTGTGCCTTCATCCAACACTATTAATTCAATTTAGTTCAATCACATTTCATTTTTACAGCACAAAATCACAACAACAGTTGCCTCAAGACACTTTATATTGTAAGGCAAAGACCCTACAACAGTATAGCAAAAACCTCCAATAATCAGATGACCCCCTGTGAGCAAGTACTTGGTGGCAGTGGGAAGGAAAAACACCCTTTTAACAGGAAACAGTGCAAAGTTGTGCATGTGAGCATGTGGCTGCCTCACGCTCTCTGTTAGCCCTGTGACAGAGTGGTGACCTGTCCAGCGTGCACCCTGCCTCTTGCCCTGTGACAGCTAGACTAGGATCCCACATCAGCTCTTTATGAGACTCTGTGAAAGGTTTTCTTCTGATAGTCAGATTTCTTGAAATCATTAGATCCATGCTACTTACGAGCTGTAATGTCTGCACTTTGTGACTGTGTTGCGTCTGCATATATTGGTCTAATCCTGACTCACAAAGCTCGATACAGTCTCTGGCACAAGGGAGTCGATCTGGTCTTCAATTCTGTATTCTGTGTTTGCTAAGCAGCAATGCACCATTTGTTAGTGGGAGAGCTCACATAGCGAGGCAACATTAGAGGGGTTCGTGGTTTGGAGGCATTTTTTCACGCCTGCGATGCCAATGGTTCTTCTTCATATGTTTGCAGTAGTTTTTCATTTAAGCAAGTCGACAAGACTTGAAAGCTATAATGATTTCCCTATCGGCTTCTCACTCTCTCTCTCGTTTTGTTTGGCGTTACACTTGGGAAGCTTTTATTTCACCTGCAGTAACATAACGTTTGTCATCAACTCGATTAATATCGATTCACTACACCTGTCTGCTGTCAGCTCCACTCCACACGTGACATGCTAGTGCGTGCGTGAACAGGTTTACTCACACTGACAGCAATGCTAAAGCCAAAAGCTAAAGCCAAAGTCCAATTTCTTACTATTTGACTAATGATACCAATTCAGTAAAAGTATCTTAGACATATGTATTGACTGTTCGTGTCTGTGTGTGCACAGACCTTTCGGTTCTCTTTGTCCGATGTGGGATTGTTGGTGACTTTGAAGAGGTGCAAGTCAATCACTTCTTTCATCTCGTAGTTGTCTCCTCGCCGCTTACAAACAATGACCGCAGCGTCAAACAGGAAGATGTGCCTACAGTCCAAAAATGTTCAAGTGAATTAAAGCACATCTCACTTAATAGTTCATGTTATTCACACTGAGGAGTTACGTCACCCACAGAACTGTGCAACGGCCTCGTGCCACCCCTCATTTCTATATCTTCTGTTAAAATAAGAAGCAGGTGCATCAATGATGGAAATACAGTATTTAAGGCAAAAACGGAGTTTTACGATTCTAACAAGCTTCAAAGTCAATATTTGGTACCAGCTTTATTCTTCAACGCAGACTGACTCTCATGTAATGTTTTACAGTTTTCCCAAATAGTTTTCCAGGCTTCTTGGAGGACATCCACAGATCTTCTTTAGACATTGGCTGACTTTTGTTTTATTCTCTCTCAACATGATCTCACTCTGTTTCAGTAATGTTGAGGTCTGTGCTTTTGGGAGACCAATCCATGACTGATTGTTTGACAAGATGCCCAACGCCACTGACTGAAATGCAGCTCCAAACCATGACAGCGAGTGCACCATGTTTTATAGATGCCTGCAGACACTGTTGTACCTCACTCCTGACCTTCTCTTATACATATTGACAATGATAGGATTCAAAAATGTTACATTTGGATTAATCACTCTGTACGACCTTTTGCCACTGATTTTAAGTATAGTTCTTGTGTATTCTGGCATATCTCAGCCTTTTCTCCCTGTTTCTCTTCCTTAAAGATGGCTTCCTGACAGCCACCCTTCCACTAAGACCATTTCTGATGAGACGAAGGAACACATACACCCTTCCGGTCCTGTGTCAGGTCTTTTTTTTCTAGATTTTGGCTACATTTTTTCCTATTTGCTATTAAGGACATGATTTTCCGATGCCGTTCATGTGCTGTAGACAGTAGTTTGTCCAGGTTCCACTCTTTTTTTAAAGACACGCTGCACATCATGCTGAGATATGCCAACTTTTTAGCTAACAACACTTTGGGAGTCAGTTTGTTGGAACAAAAATACTATTTCATGTCTGTCAGACTGACTCAACCGAATCATAGTTTCAACTAAAGAAATGGGAACAAATTACATGTTTTTAAAACTGGTTCTTTGCTAAGGTGTCTGCTATGTGTAGACACAACACTGGTTCATCCCTTGAGTAAAGTGGCCTTTTTATGCTTGAATTGTTCGAAGTGGCTTAACAAACAAACAAAAACATTCCTGTGTAAATGTTCAGGTACAACAGTGACAAGACCACTTTAAAAAATGACAGAAAGTCTGGCTCCTTAGAAGCCAAATATACCGAAATGAGGGGTGACACGAGACTTTTGTAGTTCAGTTGGAAACAGTCAGCTTCTGCAGTTCCCGTAATGGCTTTGCAGAGACTCCCAGGCTAACTGTTATTTCAACAGGTAAATTTAAGATTCATCAGCATAGTGTAACAATACAAAATCTCTCTAATGGAAAAAGATGGCCAGCCCAGTTTCATCTACATGACTGGTTGAATGTTATTGTTAAGCTCCTAAAGAACAGCAGCATACGATAAATGCTCATACATGTGCTTTGTATTAACTGAGTAATAATACTTCACTAGCTTCAGTTTGCACAAATCTTACAGGTTTAGTTTGTAACAACACTGGTTTTGGCTGGTTTCCAACCACAACACCTGATTCCAGTTCGACTGCAGTCATCCAGCCAATCGCGGCATCTCACCTGTCCTGCTTAGCTCGTTTGTCCACCGAGGCCACGCGTACTTCCCCGTCAACTTTGGGTCTCCCGTAGTTACTCAGACGCTGATTCTACAGACGAGAAAAATGAAGGTTATCTTGAGGAAAGACGTTCTGAAAAGCCGTCAGTCATTATTTCAAAGAAACCTGTACTTTACCAGATTTTCAATGGATTTCTGGTACTGATCTATTTCTCGCAATGTCTCGTTGTCCCTCTTGACTTCATTAACATACTGGGCCAAATCCTACACACACACACGCACACACACACAAAAGAAAACAAAGAAGCATATCTTTTAATTTACTTACATGCGGTACAGCGTATCCAGCTGTGCTGAGGAGTTTGGTTCTTTTATGTGCAGCTTTTTCTTTTCTTCTGTTCAAAAATGATCTTGTGCAATAAAATAAACTTGACTTTAATTAAGCTGAGCGTTCAGCTTTACTGAACAGATTTTCAGGGTTACAGAATTAGGACTAAACTCTGCATTCACTGAAGGCTTCTTTATTTATCTGCAGTTAAAAAAGTTGAGCAAGTGAAATGAAGTGGAACTTTTCATGGTAACTTTTTAAAAAATATTATTTGGTGACCCCTGGGGTACAAAACACAAAGCTGCAGGAATGTTTTTGTTTACAATGTAACCAGAGTCCCGAAAACACGTGAACAAGCCAGGCAATTATATTCTGAAGTCTTGTGTTTTTCCTCGTGTTTCTGACGACCACCTTCAGCTCTCAAAACACAATTATCATGTCAGGTACCCTAAATAAAAATACACGCACTGTTTATCTTACCAGAATGAATTTTGAGTGCAATGTGAAGAAAAATCAAAACAACAAATAAACAAATAAATCAAAAATGTCATTTACTTTTAAAGTGGAAACAGAATAAACAGCATAGCAGTGCATGTGTATGTAACTAACACATAGTTATAACACGTAGAAGAAACCGTATCTGAAAGGCATGTCCTTAAGAAACATGAAAAGTAAGAAAAGGAAATCACCAGCACCAGATATAACCGCCTACTGTTCAGGCTTATATTGAGGCTTCAGTGAACTCAGTGGCAATGTGGCTGTCAAGAAGCTATTCTCAAGGAAGAGAAACATGGAGAAAAGGCTGAGGTACGCCAGATTGCACAAGACCTGGACTGTAAGATCATAGAGGACTGGTAGGTCCGATAGAATGATGAATCCAAACCTGAAATTTCTTTCTCAAATATTGTTAGTATGTATAAAGGAGGTCAAGAGAGAGGTGAGTGTCTACAGTCATCCGCAAAACACGGTGGAGGCTCTGTAATGGTTTGGGCCTGAATTTCAGCCAGTGGTGTTGGAGATCTTGGAAAACTGATGGAATTATCAGATTTTGATCCACCATGCAGTAACATCTGGAAAGCGTCATTCAATTGTCAGCAAGACAATGATCCCAGACCTCAACATTATGGAAGCAGTGTGGGACCATCTCGATAGAGAAAGGAACAAAGAGGCAGCCTACATCTAAGGAAGAGCTTTGAATGTCTTTAAAGGAGGATGGAGAACGATTTAAAAGAGAGTTCAGGTGGTCAATGCAAATATTGACTTTCCAGCTCTTCTAGTTCTACATACAGTATCTCACAAAAGTGAGTACACCCCTCACGTTTTTGTAAATATTTTATTATATCGTTTCATGGGACAACATTGAACTAATGACACTTTGATACAGTGTAAAGTAGTCAGTGTACAGCTTGTATAACAGTGTAAATTTGCTGTCCCCTCTAAATAACTCAACGTATAGCCATTAACGTTGGCTTTAAGTCCTTCCATGTAAGGATGCCCCACAGATGATCAGTAGGGTTTAAGTCTGGAGACATGCTTGGCCAGTCCAGTACCTTTGCCCTTAGTTTATTTAGCAAAGCACTGGTCTTTTTGGAGGTGTGTTTGGGGTCTTTATCATGTTGCAATACTGTCCTGTGGCCCAGTTTCTGAAGGGAGGGGATCATGCTCTGCTTCAGTATGTCACAGTACATGTTGGCACTCATGGTTCCCTCAATTACCTCTAGCTCCCCGATGCCAGCAGCACTCATGCAGCCCCAGACAGTGACATCCCACCACCATGCTTGACTGTAGGCAAGACACATCTGTCTTTGTACTCCTCACCTGGTTGCTGCCACACACCCTTGATACCATCTGAACCAAATAAGTTTGTCTGGGTCTCATCAGACCACAGGTAATCCATGTCCTTAGTCTGCTTGTCTTCAGCAAACTGTTTGCGGGCTTTCTTGTGCATTATCTTTACAAGAGGCTTCCTTCTGGAACGACAGCCATTTGATGCAGTGTGCAGGGTATGGTCTGAGCACTAACAGGCTGACCCTCCACACCTTCAACCTTTACAGCAATGCTGGTAGCACTCATATATCTATTTTCAAAAGACTACCTCTGGATATGATGCTGAGCACGTGCACTCAACTTCTTTGGTTGACCATGGCGAGGTTTGTTCTGAGTGAAACCGGTCCTGCTAAACTGCTGTATGGTCAGGGTCCTGGGTATAGTCTAAGCCATCTTTATGTAAAGTAACAATTCTCTTTTTCAGATCCTCAGAGAATTCTTTGCCATGATGTGCCATGTTAAACTTCCAGTGACCAGTATGAGAGAGTGTGAGAGCAATAACACCAAATTCAACACACCTGTTCCCCATTTGCACCTGAGACCTTGTAACACTAACGAGTCAGGGAGGGAAAATGGCTAATTGGGCACAATTGATCAAGTGATCGTATAAGTGGGGTTTTCACCTTAGTGAGGGAGATGCTCTCCAGCACCCTCACATAACTAATTGGTGTGTGTTATCTGGCTTCATGGATAGATAAAGTTGGGTGTCATCTGCATAGCAGTGAAAATGTATGCTATGCCTTCTGATGATACTGCCTAAGGGAAGCATATATAATGTAAACAGAATTGGTCCTAACACTGAACCCTGTGGAACTCCATAATTAACCTCAGTGTGTGAAGATGACTTTCTATTTACATGAACAAATTGGAGTCTATTAGATAGACATGATACAAACCACTTCAGCACAGTACCTGTAATACCTACAGCATGCTCTATTCACTCTAATAGAATATTATGGTCGACAGTATCGAACGCTGCACTGAGGTCTAGCAGGGGAAGCATAGAGATGAGTCCACTGTCAGAGGCCATAAGAAGATCATTTCCCCTCATCATAACCTTCACTAAAGCTGTGATGAGCTCTGAAACCTGACTGAAACTCTTCAAATAAACTGTTCCTCTGCAGATGATCTGTTAGCTGTTTGACAACTAATCTTTCAAGAATTTTTGAGATAAAAGCAAGGTTGGAAATCAAGTAATGCCTTTTTTAATAATAGTTCAACTACAGCCAGCTTGAAGACCTGTGGTACCAGCATTAATTATGGTAAGACTTTCTTGGGCAGTCTTGTAGGAATGGGGTCTAAAAGACATGTTGATGGTTTAGAGGAAGTAATTACTGAAATTAATTCAGAAAGATCAATTAGAGAAAAAGACTAAATGAATATCAATGGTACTGAAAGTAGCTGTACATAATGTTACATCTAATTAGATGATCATGAGTAGTTTTTTTCTCTAATGGTTAAAAAAATTTTTGTGAAGAAGTTCATGAAATCATTACTAGTTAACGTTAAAGGAATGGTTGGCTCAATAGCGCTCTGACTTTTTGTCAGCCTGGCTACAGTGCTGAAGAGAAACGTAGGGTTGTTCTTATTTTCTTCAATCAGTGATGAATCTGCTCGTTTTGCTGTATTTATTGCCTCTGGGTTCCATCCTTAGAAGGTATGGGATCTCTTTTCATTGTTACGCTGATGACTGCCAAATTTATTTGTCCCTGAAGCAGAGGAATGGCATCTCCATTAAACCTCTCTTGGCATGTCTAGATGACATCAAAGCTTGGTTGGCTTTAAACTTTTTAAATTTTAATGAAAAGACAAGAGAGCTGTTGGTGTTTGGCTCCAGTGGTCCCTGTGAGTCCTCGTCTTTTGATTCGGGACCCCTGGAAGTTTACTTTAAACCTGTTATTACCGACCTTGGTTTTAAGTTGGACAGTGATTATAAATTGAAGCAGTGGTGAAGTCCAGTTTTTATCATTTAAGGCGACTGGCAACAGTGAAACTTTTTCTTTCTAGGCAGCACTTTGAAACAGTGATCCATGCTTTTATTTCGTCATGTCTGGACTACTGCATCTCACTTTGTGTGGGAGCCAGTCATTCATTACTCTTGCGTCTGCAGCTGGTTCAAAATGCAGCCGTACGACTGCTAACAGGAATTTGTAAATGAGAGCATGTAACCCTTGTCCTGGCCTCACTGCACTGGCTGCATGTGTCTTTTAGAGTTCATTTTTTAAATTCTTATGTTTGCTTTTAAGTGCTTTCACAGTCTTGCCCCGCCTTACCTCTCTGAGCATCTTCATCCCCACACACCCTGTCGGTCTCTTAGGTCAGCTGACCAGCTGCTCCTGGAAGTACCGAGATCCAGGAGGAAGATCAGAGAGGGCAGGGCCTTTTCTATCGTTGATACAAAATTATGGAATAACTTGCCCTTGCACGTTAGAGAGGCCCTTTCTCTGTCCACTTTTAAAATATCTTAAAACCCATTTTCATTTTTTGACTTTCGGGCTCAGCAAAATTTAGTTTTTCTTTTTGTGTTTCTCTTACTTTTTTTCTTTTATTTGGTTTGTATTTATATCTTATGCATTTTTATTATTTTGTTCCATTGTGCAGCACTTTCTGTCAGCTTGGCTGTTTAAAAAGTGCTTTATAAATGAAGACGATGATGATGACATTGATGGTGATAAGATGGTCTAGCTTTACGGAGGGTTTTTTTATAAAGCAGCAAACTATTTTTCCAGACTAAATATGATCTTCTAAATTAGAGATACACCATTTCTTTTCCAGCTTACGAGTTATCTGCCTTAAGCTGTACATTTGAGAGCTATACCAGGGAATCTAGTACTTCTGATTTCAGGCTTTCTTTTTCACAGGACCTACAGTATCCAGAGTCATATATAGTGAAGAAGTAAAATTATAGAATAGAATAGAATAGAATAGACGATACTTTATTGATCCCCTAAGGGAAATTCTTGTATCACAGCAGCAGATGGAAAAAAAGTACACACATAACAAACAAAAGTACACACATAAAAACAAAATAATACTAAATACTACTACTATAACTACAAGTAGTAGTATTTAGTATATAAAATCTACCTCTATTGGAGTAGGTTTCAGGTAGCTGCTCTGCACTGTGTTGGCACAAGGTATTAAAGAAGATAACAGTGGATGAATATCTTTAAACTTAGTTACAGCACTTTCAGAATGACATCTACTGTGATGAAATCTGTTCCTCACTGCTGTGTCATTGTCATGGTCCTGGGACTTCTGACCTAGTATTTTGAGTTTTGTGGGGGGTTTGGGGCATTTTTTATTCTGTTAAGTCCATTTGTTATTCTAAAGGTTTATTGTAGGGTTCCTAGGTTATTCTGTTTAGTATTGTTCATTAGATTTCCCCTTGTGTCTTTGCCCTCTGCGTGTCTGTGTTTATATAGCGGTGTGAGTTCTTGTGCCTTGTTTCCCCTCCTTGTGTTTTATTCCGTCATGTTTATCTATGTTCCCCAGCTCGTCTCGTCCTCTCTCTCCCTTGTACTCCTCCGTGTTCTCTCTCCACTTCCAGTCTGCATCTCTGTGTACTTCCTGTTTTACTTTTACAGTCTCCCGTCAGTGTATATCATGTTGTTTGCTCTTCCCCTGTCTCATTATGAGTATTCGGGGGTATCTCAATATGCATATTTGTGTGTAATTGCGTTCTCGTGGACTCGTGATACGTCATCAGTCGGAGACCAACTACTGTTCCAATTCAAAGTACGCATCAAGCCGAGAACGCGAAAAATTCCCGGATGTGTTCTCACTCCACCCGTTTTATTGAGCATGCATCGGTGATGACTTGTGTGGACTTGGTACAGCTAAATATCCCAGAATGCATTTCGTCCATAACTCAAACGCGGCAATGGCGGAGAAGCACAGCTAAAAACTTTTAAATATTACACTTTCTGGGTCACAAAATAAACTAAGATATTTTCAGGCGAGAATGTAGCTGTGTAAACTTCAAATATGTCCTCGATTTATCAAGACATCACATGTTTGCTAAAGTGCCCCGACGTTTTCGGAGACGTCTGTTACCCACCAGCTCGATAGCTGACCGGGAGGTTGAGGCCCAGCGAGAACAGCGGACTCTCAGGCACATCGTTTTCAAACCCCTCGCAGTCTTTCACTGCTCAGGTTAAACATGATATATAAGTCTCTTAGATAACTTCTAAATCGTAATGTTTGGTTTATTTCAGTGTTTTATTTGTTCCTGAGTAAATCGGTTTGGCTGAGATTAAAGTTAAGCTTCATAACATATTATGGTAATCACAGTTAAATTAAGAGGGGATGGCAGTAAAAACTTCGGACCTGTGGCATCGTCAAGTACACTGGTGTTCCAATTGTACAAATTGCAAGTCTGTACTCGCGTACTTGAGAATTGAGAAACGGCTCT
>VOQK01043944.1:0-14797 GCA_015052645.1 Benitochromis conjunctus
ACCTAATTACAACCTGAGGACAGTGAAGTGTATTAGACATTAAAAAAAGTCAAAATCCTGTATAAATGACACTC
Source organism: Benitochromis conjunctus (assembly GCA_015052645.1). Lineage (NCBI taxonomy): Eukaryota > Metazoa > Chordata > Actinopteri > Cichliformes > Cichlidae > Benitochromis > Benitochromis conjunctus. The sequence goes on from VOQK01043944.1 coordinate 75, forward strand.
TTTGTAAAACAGAGCAGGATCACATCAGCAGTGAATAACATAACATAATCATTTTAAGAAGACTTCTTACTTTTTTTCACATGACTATATCTGCTCTGCATGAAATAACAACTTTCTTCACTTTTATTTGACATGAGGAAAGTCCAAATCCTGTTTCAAAGCTTAAAGTGGTTCTGCATTTATTGGCATAAAGGTACACAGTAAGCTCCAGACTGAGAGTAAGTCTGGGAAGACAATCTGACCCAAAACATTGGCAAGGGATGAAAATAAATCTGGTAATGAGGGGGCAATGAAACAGGGTTACATGATGTCATGATCCCCGGGTTTTGGACCCTCCCTGTTTTTCTGTCACTGCAATGAACAGTGTGCTTCAAATACCATTTTCTCTCTCTGTTAACATGTGTGTGACTTTCAGTTGCTTAGTTATTCAGTGAAACACAAAACAAACCAATTTATAGAACAACATATTTTGAGAAAAGTCTGCTGTGTTCATTCTTATAATCAGTCTGTGTCTGAGTCAGCTTCTGTCTTTGTCATTGTTGTCCCAGCACTGGTGGGGAATACCCTCAACGTCTGGTTGGCTTTCATGGTTTCTGGGAGTGTGTGACATCCGGTTTGTCCTACACACCGTCAAACAAAGCTACAGGCTGGTGAAGCATTAGCTTTTACTTTTAGTTTATTCCAAAATAAAAATATTTAAAAACATTTATTAATTTTTTGGGGCTAATTTGGACAAGTCACAACATAATGTTCACGTTGTCCAATACCTTCTAAATCTGAGCAAACATGTCATCCTGTGCAATCTCTAAACCATTAAATAAACTTTCCTTAACTTTGTTTATCGCCTATACTACTGTGGATCACACATGGGCACAATGTTTTACTCAGTCTAACTCTGCAGTTTTGGCTCCACTGAACCTGAACGTCTTTCTCCTGTTGTTCATGAGATGTTTCCACCAGAAGTGTCAGTGGGAATAACGGAGCAGGAGGCAACAGGGCAGCATGAGCACCATGGAAAGTGTTTGTGGGTCATTCATCATCATGTTAATATGCTGAGGATATTGTGTGTTCAAAGTCAACTGTCCAAGTGTGTGGTGACTTCATTGAGAGAACATGTGTGTCTGGCTTGTCTCCTGCTTCTACACCCAGCTCTAATCTCGTTTAATCTTGTTTGGTTGCTTTAGTTATTTCCAGCCTCATTGGACCTACTGAGTCCTGCATGCAGGGTCCACTCTCTGCTTTACTCATGTCCTGTTCACATGACAGAGTGAGGATGAAGTCACTTGATGCTTTTGATAACATTTTTAGAAAAATTTCATAACATTTGCAGAAAAAAACTAGAACAGAGAAGTCAGAGCTGAAAGTTTCTGCCTGTTTTTTTTTTCTCTTTGAAAGCAGAGGTGCTTTCTATTGAGATAAATTCATGTATTTACAGCGTAATGCACCATAATGCACCATGCTCTCTCTCTGTTGTACAGAGCACTCGCTTGTCTATATCCTCCTTAAAACCATTCATTTATTTATTTATGTCCTCTGTAATGGACATTTGTTTTTTGTCTATATCTTTTGACTTTTTTGTGGTACCTTATGTACTAAGGTACATATGTACTCATGTACTAAATAGAAGACATCCTGGGCTTTCCATTGATTATCCCATATGTTTGGGTGGCCTCTTTTAGCTCCAAAGAGGAAGAAAAGCACTAAAAAGTTCAATTCAAAGATTATTTTGTCCATGGATCTCAGAAGGATATGACAGCAGTCATTCCAATAAGTGGATTTAATCAACTGGTCTCTCAATGCAATTTGACAAGCTTTTCTCGATGGGAAGCCTGGGGGACGTTTGCTGCTGGACACATGACAGCTGGGAGAGGTGGAGTGTTGTGTGCCTGGCAACGCTCTCAGTGGAGGACATTGAAAGACATCTACCTATTCTGAACCATGATAACAGGGTTCTTGCTGTTCAGAGTTAGGTTCGGCCCTAGCTTATCGAAGAATAAAGAAAGCGGTCACAGCTGTTCAAAACCCCAGAGGGCTGGCCGGCACAATTGACACGATGGCCAGGGCAGTGAGCACTCACACTGTGCTTACTGAACGCAATATGGATAAGATCTTGGAGAAGCTCATGGCTCTGCAAAAGGAATTGGATCAACCTGGGGACCAGTGATGGACATTAGATCCCCTGCAAGATTAAATGCACCCTGGTCGCTCTAACCCTAAACCAACAACCATCATCTCACTTGGCTACCCCATCGCCAGCTGGAAGGCTTCAAGGCCGAGGCTGGCTGGAACAACAACTCCCCTTGAAAACGAGACTGTGTTTTGACTCTCTGGCCACATACTTCAAGGTCTCCTGCATCGGCTGGAGAAACTGTTGACTTTTGCTTAGAACTGGGTGAAAGGACACTCTCTCTTCAGCTGATACAGGATATACACACACACACACACACACACACACACACACACGCACACACACACACACTCACACACACACACACACACACGTACTCAGACACAGATATACAATCACCCACCTCCCCCTCCAAATGCCTCAGATGCACGTCCTTTATGTTGTAAGGTGTGAAGATTCATGTTCTGACCTACTTAAATACCAATGGTATTACTGAAAAGTTCCAGTCTGGCTTCAAGCCTTGACATAGTACTGAGACAGCTTTGTTAAGAGTTTTTAATGATCTCCTTTTAACCACTGATTCAGGTCGCTCTGTGGTTTTAGTCTTACTTGATTTGACTTCTGCGTTTGACACAGTAGATCATAATGTTCTTTTGTCAAGGTTAGATCAAGTAGTTGGTCTTAAGGGCACAGCCCTAGCTTGGTTTAAATCTTATCTCTCAGAGAGGTCATTCTCTATCACTATGGGGCAATACTCCTCCTCCTCTGCTCCCTTTCACTGTGGGGTGCCCCAGGGGTCTGTTTTGGGCCCTATGCTATTCTCTCTGTACATGTTGCCCTTGGGATCTATTTTTCAAAAATATAATATCTCTTTCCATTGGTATGCCAATGACATTCAAATTAATTTTCCTCCGAGCTTGAATGTCACAGATCCATTGCATACATTGTTTATCTGTCTTCATGATGTCAGAACCTGGCTATCCCTAAACTCTCTTACTTTGAATGACAGTAAAACCGAAGTTATTGTTTTTGACAGCCATATCCCTCTGAACCAACTAACTGATACCCTTGGCCCCCTTGCTACCTACCTCTTCCACATTGTAAGAGACCTTGGGGTACTCTTAGATAGCTCTTTCAAACTAGAGAAACAAGTTTCTACTGTGGTTAAGTCCAGCTTTTATCAGCTATGTCAAATTTCTAAAGCTAAGTCTTTTCTCTCCCCCAAGGACCTTGAAAAGCTTATTCATGCATTCATTACCTCTAGACTGGACTATTGCCACTCCCTTTATTTAGGTCTCCCCAACTCCTCTCTCTACCGTTTGCAATTAGTACAGAACGCTGCTGCACATCTTTTATCAGGCGCTAGAATGCATGAACATATCACTCCGGTTTTAGCTAACTTACACTGGCTTCCTGTGAAATTTCACATTGATTTTAAAATTATTTTATTGACTTAAATAATATCGAGCCTAGCTATTTAACAGATCTTCTCCATTTGTATAATCCTAAAAAAGCACTAAGATCTTCAAACCAGATGCTCTTAATGCAACCTATGTCTAGGCTGAAAACCAGAGGTGACCGTGCCTATCACAGCACCTAGACTGTGGAACAATCTCCCTTTTGCCATTCGCACTTCTGAGTCTATTCAGTCTTTTAAATCTCGCTTAAAGACATTTTTTTTTACCTTGGCTGTGACTTAAGTTAGTTGACTATCATTTGGCTGGCTTCTAAGTTTGTCTTCTTGTGTTACTGTTTGGTAAATTTGTGTTATTCTATTTATTTCCTAATGTGTGAAGCACTTTGATCGACATTGTTGTTTTTAAATGTGCTATATAAATACATTTTGATTGATTGATTGATTGAAAACATTCTAAAGGAAAAGATTTTAGGCAGATACAGACACATTTCAGTAAAGGTCAAGCCAACCACAATGCACATTTTTAAGCTAATCAATCAGATTAAAAAGGGAAAACAATGTGATGTAAGAGTTAGATGAAAGGATTGAACTATAAATCTGAAGCTCACCTTGGCTTACTGATCCTGTTGGCTGATTGAGCTGCTGTCATGTAGCGAGTTGTCCTCTGATTGGAGGGTTTGCGGTTCCATCCCAGCTTTTCCATGTGCCAAATTTTTCATTGACAATAAACTTTTAGTTTTTCCCTACAGATCAGCCCGTTTCATCACATCTGTGTTGTCATTGTGAGGAGGCGGTTAAAGAACAACACTGTAACTTTGAAACCACTAGAATTATTTTTTAAGCTCTACAGTCCATTTAACATTGCTTAGCTGTTCAGCTCACATTTTGCTCTCACAACATTGTTTTTGGCAGCAGATGCTTTCTAAGAGAAAGCAGCAGCACACAGACACACTTAGAAACCAGTAAGACCAACTATATGGAGCAGAAAGCAGCTAAAGAGCGAGATATTCTTTTTGTGAGTTTGTTAAGATTAAAAAAAGTATAATAAGGTCACATGACAGCACATGATATCAGCACATATATCCTCTCTCCTCTCTCACTCAGGTAAAGACAACAAATGATGACTCTAATTAGCTAACCTGACCAAAGGAGAAAAACACACAATGTCATTTGAATGCTGGTGTAAACCAAATCACACAGGGGACTTAAAATGCACCCTGTTCTTCTCTGGTATCATAGTTCTCTGCTTTCTACAGCTGCCATCGACCCAAACACTTCACCATTACATTTGTGCTGCACAAAAATACAAGCCCTCCATTTCTAAAAATATCTGGGGATTACATTTCCCGTTTGTACTTGGTAATACAAACTAAGATACAAATACAACTTCCCTGAGGCACGTTTGTAAATGTATAATGATATGTGACTTTCTCTATGATGCAATATATGGTAAAAATACTGGACATGATATAAACTTGAGCAAACAGCTCCCATATCACACAGTAACAGATGATACTAATTTCCTCAACGGCCTTTAAAGCGTTTGAATTCATTCATTGGTCCTTTATTAAAAGTGAAGCAGCCCACGCCACATCTGAATGACAATGCCTGCACCATGTGTTGGCCCATCTGGCCATGAGCCACAGCCATACAGCACCACCCTTTGACTTTTTCAAAAGTGTTTATAAACCATATCTCTCAATATAATATAAATGAGTTTGTCTATGTAAGTTGTCTATATATCGTTTGCAAACCAGTTTTACAATTTGATAAATCAAGTATTGTTTTGTTGAATGTGTCTTGGACACAAATGAAATTATGTTATTGCACTTTAACTCAGACAGGGGGTAAATAGCTGTTGTTGTTTTCACTTATTGTGCATAGTTTTGGCAGTGGTCACTGAGGATGGGGTCCACGTTCTAAGCGGTGTCATTGATTTATGGCCATGCTAAAAAAAAATCTAGTTAATACGATGGCAAGAAAAAGAAAACAGACAGCATTTGTGCAAAGAGTGGAGCTGTCATTAGGCTCTGGAGACATGGGGAGATTAGATGAGACGCTAACAGAACAGTTGAATGAGGTGTGTCTCACAGCACTTTGAACAGCAGTGGAACCAAATGTGATACGCACATTAAATATGCGCTCATTAATGTGAATCTATTAGCATGTTGGCCTTTTACAAAGTTATGAGATTATAAATGGTATGAGCCACAGATAATAAAAGCTTATCAGTGAGAAAGTGACCGTCACCCTGTCACTAGCTGGGGTCAGATATTCTTCTTTACTTAAATATTTATTTTCTCTGATGCCTTTAATTGAACACAGTAAAGAACTGTATGTCAACCACTGGAGTCTTCTAGTACCTGATAACTAATAAGTAACCTCTCTTAGTAAATTCTGCAACCACTTTTTCACACATGCACTTCAGCCATTCACCAAGATATTAAGCAGAGCACGTGAGTGGCACGTCTCCTGCACATAGCTCCCAATCTAAAAAAACGTGTTCGACGCTGGTGACCGGACTTAAGTCAGTATAAAATACCACAGTTTTGGAGATTCCATTTCCACAACTGTGTCTGGGTCCAGCTGGGTCCAAGTGATGTCAGTTTTGTTGTCAGAGGGTGGACACAAGGGTCAAAGCAGAGGGCTGACATTATTTTTGTCACAGTGCAAACTCATCTGCAGGGCGCTACATCACACACTGCATGTACATCCTTCAGGTTGACTCCAAGTGGACTTGAAAAACAGACTATTTGCATAATAATAGCAATGCCAAGCGGTCTCTGGTGTCCGCAGCCTTATGCATCTGTTTCTGCAAGCTAAGCAGTTTTGCTTACCATTTAACATGTCATTTAAGCTAAGCATGTGCAACATTGTCCAGATTTCTTTTAAAAGCATTTCAGTTGGAAAATCATTGAAAATACAATATTTAGTAAAAAAATCTTTTCATGCAACTGTTTTAGATGACTGGACGTCTTAAACTGTGACCACGTACAGACATGTTTTCTACTTGGCTGTTTTGACTTCACAGGACTTGAGAGTATTGACTTGCAATATGATGACTTCAGCTCTTACATCTCCCTGTTTACAGGAGTAATAAATCAGTTTCAGAAGTGACCCACAGGAAAAAGTGCACACTCACATGAGCTCTGACACCCGTTTGGGCTTGGGTTTGATGGATTATCCAGTAGCTGATCACAGACGTTGGCTCCGCTTTAAGAGTCTCCCACTTCTTGTGACTGGCATGCAAGACCGTATATAAATGTGACTGACTGTAGACGCTGGAGTCACTGGAAAAAGAACATCTGAAAATGAAGCACAAAAAGCAGAATCTATCATTTTGTCAGTGTTGAACAGTAATTACAGGCATGATCTCATATTGCAATGCATGTGATGTTTCAAATGCCAGATTTATGCTAAACATCTGGTCTAGCATTATAACATTATAAAAGCTTTTTTAATGCACCAACAGTGATTTTGTCCCAAACCAAATAAAATAAAATAATGTATTAATAACAACAACAACAACAACAACAACAATAATAATAATAATAATAATATGTCAACTACATAAAAACTCTTTCTAGATGGTTTTACACAAGACAGTCGCGTTCCATGTTTTCAGATTTGTTTCCATGCACGATGACGCCTGATATACAATCGTTTTTAGAAATTTTGCCAACCAGCAACACAGATAAATAAAGTTTATTCAAACAGCATTGCACCAAATAAAAGGATAGGACGGGACCACTCAGGTGTTTACACTGGTGGTGTAGAAGCTGAGTTAGCTGAAGCTAATGTCTCCATTCTTAGGAAATCAGGGAACTGAACTGATACAGAGGTTATAGAGGCACAGACTCTGTATCCAGTCCTACAAAAAGCCAAATGTAGATTGTTTTACAGTAGTGATGCTATTTGTAGACAGCACAGTTCACCATTGAGAGGAAAGAGCGTCAAAGATCAATGGTGCAGATTAGAGACACTGGCTATTGCTTCAGTGAATAGTGTTTGTTTCTTTTAACAGTCAGTTTACATATTATGATTAGCTGTCTGTGCAGCAGGGGCTAAGCCGAGGGACTAATAACTACAACTACAAGGTGTAGACGATGGTCTGCACAGCTCTGCATTAGGCCTACAGGCTACCAAGACTATATAAGACTGAGTTGGTTCCAGCCATGCTGTGAGAGTGGGGACTGTCTGACTCAAAGAACACGGGCAGAAAGATCAATGGATGAGTGTGGTGGTGTCAAAAATTGTGACTGAAATTATTTTGAGAGCATGTCAAAGCAGGAATGAAGGAGAACACAGAAGAACAACACTAACACATACTCACAGATTAAAGCACAAAGACAGAAGCAATCTTCTTCTTAGAATTTAAGTGGGCAAAATTGAAACCAAGAGCCAATAAGACTAGTCGCACGCTAGGTAGATTCTGCATGTGTTCAGAGTCGAACACTCCTTCCACTCTATTATGCTTCAGGTTAATGTCTCTTTATCAGAAAATGATAGCATGTCAATAGATTTGAAAGCGGAGGATTAGTTGTTTAATATTGATGTGCTGTATGATATGTGACACACGATAAAGAAGGCCAGCAGGGAGAAGCAGAGTTACAAATATCACTGTGAACAAATTCATTTTAACAGCACAACCATTCAACACGTTGACGGGATTTTCCTGTAATTATTTTGTGTGAATCACGACAGGTACAGGTCACGTTCTTCCTGCCTGATATCACAAGTTGCTTATCAGAGCTGCGTTGAATTGAAATAAACCACAGTGCCACAGCCATGCAGACAGACACGCTGCTCCCTGCATGCTTTCATTGTGGCTCGTTTGAAGAAACCTGAAGGGTTACTGCCTTTTGCACATGGCGGCCAAAGAGAAGGTGGGAAAGGTCATTCTCTTTTGATGGCGGCTCATTGGCTGGCCCCTGCAGTCGTGCACGCATATGTCACACACACACACACATAATGTAAACACACATGAGAGAGAAGCAGAATAAAAAGTGTTCAAACATGTTAAGCTTCTGTTTACTGGCTGTTATGATTTATTGGTACTGATGACAAATATCAGATCTGTTGGTTTTTATTGGCTTTTCATACAATTCTAGTGAACTGTGTTCACTTATTTATCTATTTATTTTCACCCAGGCTGAAACATTTGGGTTAATGCAAAAATTTCACATTTCTCATGGTTCATAGTTTTTGTTTGTTTTGCACTAATCAAAGATTTACAGGTTTTCGGGGCAGCTGCAGGTTAGGAGGCAGACCAGGTCATCTACCAATCAGAAGCTCTGTGCTCCGGTGTGTCCGCTGGAGTGTGTGTGCATGTGAGTGTTAGATATGTTAGCCGTAGGAAAAAGCGCATGAATTTGTGTGTGACTGGGTGAATGAAGCTTGTAATAAATAAGTGCTCAGTTAGAGTAGAACACCGCTGTACAAGCACCAGTGCACTTTAGCATTAACTATAAATCATAGCTGTGAGTTTGTGGAAATAATTGGAGATTTTCACTCTTCCCTCCTCCTGAACCTCCTCCCACGTTAAGACTGGTTTGATAACTATCCTGATTTAAACCATCAAGCTGTTCACACAACAGGACAGTTGGGTTGAGATCTGGTGACACGGAATGCCGGCCGACTACACTGACTGGAGCTCTGTTGTGGATTATTTTCCTGTTGTTGGAAGAAATTGGCAGCAGTTAAGCAGAAAATGAATTGATGTTGCAGACTGTTGCAGAGTGGTGTGGTAACCTTTCATGTTCAAGATCTCTTTTATCCCGTACAAAACTCCCACTTTACCACCAGAAGTCCTGGATTATCTTTTTCCCTCTCCCAAATCTGTAACATGTGACTCCAACGTTGTTTCTCTTGTTCCAGGTCTCACAATGTTTTCTTGTTTTCTTGCATTCAACACCTCAATCTCAACACGTTTCTGTCCCCTGTCCAGTGTCTCTCATCTTTGTCCTTCATCATTTTTTCCTTTTATTGGACAGATATGCCCTTTTCTTTACGGCTCTGCTGACACTGAGAAGAGTTTGACCATTTAATGAAACAGCCAGTTGTTTCTTAAACTACACACTCTGGTGTTCTTGTTGTACTGTGCACTGGGGTCGGCCACTGCTCTTTTTCTTCTGGTTTGAGACTTTGAGGTTTCTGCTGTTCTGGGTGGGAACAGTTGGAAAAATGGTTTTCTGGTATTGTAAATGTGTGTAAAGGTGGCACAAAGTGCCACTGAAACAAAGAGTGAAGCCTCTGTATGGCTGCGGAGATCTTATATAAAAAGTCATTTCTGGTGAAAGATTTATGTTCAATTTTGTCATTTTAAATAAACACAAATGTAATGGTGATGTTTCTAAGTGACCCCCAGATTATGAACTATTGTGAAACAGAGAAGAAGCAAGAACAAAGAGTTTCCACTGATCACTTGAAATATGATAAGTGAAATTTTCCTGTCTGTAGCATATAGAGAAAACAAACTTCCAGAAGGACAGAAAACAGAAGTAACGTGTTTAGCCTTCACTTATTTTATCTTTAAAAAGGGAAATACAAATGTTATTTGACTACACATGCCTAACTACTCAGTGCCTAACTACAACAATATCTACATATTAGAAAAGTTAAGCAGCAAATTTCTATTCAAATTAAATTGCTGATAAGTGTTTTTTCCCACTGAAGACAGGCCCACTTGTTGGACCTTCAGTCACCAGGTAACGGCTAATTTGTTATTCATGAAAAGCCACTTGTATAAAGCCGCCCTCAGCTGCTGCAGCAGCAGCTAAATTGGCCAATTACATTAATGGAAGACCATCTCTTTGTTCGCAGCAGCCATATCGGCTGCGGTGGAGGTGATGGTGGTGGGACTATGTGGGAGGTATGAAAGTAAAGAAAACAAATGTGACGTTCGCACGCAGAGACACACGTAGCAATTTTATTGATGTCTGTGCTGGAAGGAGGCCTCCATTATAGCTTCAGAAGGGTCTAAGATTGGACTAAATTACTGTTCGTGTGGTTGAAGTGTTCTGGTAGCGACGGTAGTTTGGGGGGACGCTGGGGCTTTGGATGAAGTACAAAATGTCAGTGAAGCAGCTGGAGAGGGCTAATGAGGGTAGGGGTTGCTATCTCCATCAGTGCTTCTCTGGCCTGATTCGGGTAAAACTTGGAGGAAATCATCTGGAATTAAAAACCGCAGCACTCTCTGGGCCCACCCCACACCTCCCTCTGCACATTCATTTTTCCGCCTCCATTATATTTCTCCCATTTTGTTTTCCCTTTTGGTATGAAGGAGCTATATTTTGGCCCTAGCCCTGTGTGTCCTGCTGTCCGGCTATTCCCAGGTCCTGCTACCAAAGAGTATTTTGCAGTTATTAACATAGTAATGGTTTCCGAGGAGCTGACCACTGAGGCAGCTGACCACTGGTTTTTAGTTATGGGCGAGGGGAAGCTAAGCTACCTGCTGGGCCTTCGAGTGAAGAATGATGTCCTTCAGGCTCCACGGTGAGACCTGTAGTTCATGTGTGAGCACGTGGAAGAAGATGCTAATGAAAATGCTAATATTTTTGCTTAGGGGAGTTTGGAAGAGTATTTCATGTTAAAAGCTTGTTCCAGATGCTTTATGTGTTTCTACGCGTGAGGCAAAACACGCAGAAAAAATAAAACAATCAAAGCTAATATGCTCGAGGTGGCACGACAGGCATATGTAGAGCCTGCGTCACTTTCTCATGTGTTTAAAAAAACCGTGTACATTTTGTTTCATCTATTTATTAGTGTTCCTGAATGTGCCTTGCTTGTCTTTTCTTGTTTATGGACAACGGTTGCTCAGGGTTTTTTGTGATACTGCAAACTGCAACTGATGCATTTATTAAGTGTATACAATAAATAAAGCTCATATAGTGCAAAGAACAAAACTTATGAAAGTGGCTTAAATGCTAGTCAGTGAGACTATAAATGCAATATACTGTACCATACCATCCAGCTGTTTGGATCACTGTATGAATGTAGTCATGGCTGGAGCATCAGCATGCGATGTTTTTACAGACTTGGTTTAAAATTAAATCTTATGTCATTTTTCTGAGCTTTGTGAAAACAGCATGTTCATTATTGTAGTGACTGACTTGTAGATCATGCAGCCATTTAACCTCAACCACCGTACAAAGCACCTGACATTATTTGCCAATCCTCACTGCACGACCTACAAATGCATCCTGACATTTTGACTGTGATTGCTGTGTCAGAGCTACACCCTTATCAAGCATGTGATACAAAGGCACACAAGTCAGATGACAGGAAGGTTTCAATTTGCTGTTGCTATCTTCCACCTGTCCTTCATTTCGAAATAAAGAGATTGCAATTCCAGTGTTGCTTCCCCACACTTGTCAAAATGCTCATTTCAATATTCCCAACTCATATTTTCTTAATATTATCCAAATGCTATGGAGGTGGTGCATATCCAGGACTCTAGTTTTATAGCTATTGCAGCAAAGCAGGTTCAGTCCAATTAAAGCAATGAAATCAAATTTAGCTGGCTACATCTGGATATGTTAATTTCTAACTGGTTTGCTGCTAAATCGAATTTTTTCCCAAAGGTCATTTCTTTGACATGCCTGTAGCGTGTTACCGTACATTTCCCCAGCAAGTCCCCGAGGACATATGTGTTTCAAGTAATTTGGCAGAGCTATGGGTTTTTATTGGCTAAATTTCAATTAAATACAATTACAACCTGTTTCTGGTAATTGAATGACACAAACAGCAGCCTCGTGAATATCACAGCGTGGACTCACATATGGCAGCAGGGTTTGTGTTATACCTCTATTGCATTTGCTTACATACAGTACATGAAATGAGAGCATATATATATATATATACACACACAAAATTTCCACGTGATAATGTGTTGTTTCTTAGCAAACGGTATCACTGTGACTGTTTCTTTTCCACATACTTATTTTGTCAACATGATGCTTTGTGCACATATAGACATACACCGCATAAACACAATTACAGGAAGTGTATAAATGTTGTTATTCATCTGAACACAGTAAAAGAGAAAAAAAGATGTAAGCAGATTTCAGCAGCCTGAGGTCTGCTGCAGGCCTCAGTCACAATCCACCCCCCTTCAACAGAGACTGACAGAAGAGGTGAAGAAGAGGCCGTATAAGAATGAAATTTTAATGCTTCCTGTCTTGGTCACTGGCTCTACAAGGTCATCTGCTCGCTTTTCATTGTTGGAAACAGCCCATTGACTGAGGCAATTGAAACTGAAGAGATTTCCACGTTGCCCTCACACAAATGAACATGACTGTTTGCTGCGAGACTTTGGTACACATTGTTACCTGCAGGAATGAGAGAGAGAAAAGGGATGTTCACAGAGAGAGAAGGAAACAGTGAAGAGCTTTAAATTATTATTTTTTATTTGCTCCTGTGTGCCTGCAACATGGCCGCCATACACAGGCTGAGAGGAGTGGACCTTCTGTGTGTGTTTGGGTGTTTTATGTGAGCGGTCTCCCCCATGCTGAAGGACAGACTGAATCAATATCAATAAGTAATCAATGATGTATGAAGGCTGGACAGAAGACAGTTCTTGAGGTCCCCCTAGTTCTGTCTGCTGTACTATTAAAACAGACACAGCAACACAGTATGTTTACACTAAAGCAGCATGGACAGTGTAGCACTGTTAGACACACTTAGATAAATGCAGCACAACCTTTCCTAACAATGCTTTTTACAAAAACCCTTTTCTGTGCATGTAGTTTGCAGTTATTCAAAACAATTTGTGACAGACAAAAACAAAGAGCAGTTTTTAAACACAGAAGGAAAAAAGAGCAGAGGAGGAAGAGCGAGGTGAGGACGAGGACAAAAGCCATGAACCAGCCCTGCTCTAACTCTCGCCTCTTCTGTGACGCCATGTTTTCCCCATCATCTAAGTCAAGGAAACAATTACTTATCATGAAGCCTAATCCCAAAGGAAGTGACAAACATCAGCTCCAGAAACAATCCGCCTGGTTTCTTACAAACCTTACAGTGCTGCTTACAATATGTTTGCCATTTCTGTATGAAAACATTAAAGATGTATATAAAGAAGTAAAGATGCCAGTGGTTTATACATCAGAGAGCTGATTCTGCTTTGAGGGGATCATTCAAATTGTAAATGTGTTGTTTTTTTACTTTCTTTCTTTTTAGGTGATTTCGGTTTTGTCAATTTATTTAAATCTTATAAAGAATACAGATCACGTCATTTAGGAGAAAGAGAAAGAAAAAACATTTAGAAGCATTAATTGATATTTTATATTTGTATAAACTTTATTCCAGTTCAATGAGGATTTGTGTTTTCTTTATTGTATTTATTTAGCAGGGACAGCGAATCCTAATGAACACTATTACTAATTACTTAAGATGCAAACTTGGCAAATTAAAGCAAAATTGCTATTTTATATCTGCAGTAGCAGGTTGACAGGTAGATAGTTGGAAGTAGAGCTCATGAACTGTTTTTCCAATAGCATCAAACACACAGATGGATCTGCCGGAACCAGGCTGTTAAAAGGGAGTTTTTCCTTCCCACTGTCGCCAAAGTGCTTGCTCATATAGGGTCATATGATTGTTGGGTTTCTCTCTGTATGTATTATTGTAGGGTCTACCTTACAATGTAAAGCGCCTTGAGGCGACTGTTGTTGTGATTTGGCGCTATATGAATTGAATTGAATTGAATTGAAAGGGGTACCCCTGTGCCAGCTTTCATGCTCTTTAAAGCTACTTGACTTGAATCCATAAGCTGCCACTTGAATGTCAATGTTAATTCTTTGTTTGTTTGTTTTTTGCTTCATTTTTTTGGCACTCCCGTTCACCGGTACAGCAAGCCCTCCATCTACACCTGGCTCTGAAGCCATACCAAATACTAATCACTTGTTTGTAATAGCTTGTGGTTTCATTTTCCACCTAATTTCACTGAAATCTGTTGATTTCTGAGGCCTCATGCTGACCATCAAATAGACGGGTACCAAAATCGCCAAAACCCCGGCAGTGACAACAAAAGAGCTGTGTTCTGTACTTCTTTTCCAATAGCACTATGCTCTCCAGTTACAAAATAATAATAATTAAGTCATAATTTCTGTGTGTTGAATTTTAAACAGACTGATTAGAGTCCAGCAACCTCTCGTTTTAATATTGTGAATTAGTTTTATTTGA
>VOQK01043946.1:9486-23819 GCA_015052645.1 Benitochromis conjunctus
TAGCAGGTTACATTCAACTTTGGGAAAATCACAACACTTGTACGGAGAAAGATGTTTTTCTCTGCTCGCCTCTAATCTCTTTGAGATCTTCATTTCATGTCGTGAATATGCACGAAACCAGTGTGAGCAGAGAGAGAACCAGAAAGGGAGGAAGGTGGAGGTGTGGAGTTAGCAGGGGAAGAAGAATGAGGTAATAAGTAGTTGCAGTGTTATCAATACGTGTCCAGCTGACTGCCCGGCGCACCAAGCTGCCGTAATGTCTCAGACGATTCATGCTTTTAGGCGGCCGTGTGAAGAGACTCTGCTTCAGAGTGGGTGTTAATCTCTGAGGCAATGCAGCCAGCGAGTTCTCCTTATCTCTCTCTGTTCACCTGAACATTACCACACAGCAGAAGCAGGAAGCTGTGTGTGCATGCTCTGAGGTCACAGTACAGAGAGGAAATATATTTAACACTACCTTACATGTTGCATAAAAAGCAGTAAAGGCAGTGATGGAGTTAGGCTGTGGCTTGCTGGTGCATGACCGTATTCAGTTGCTGACTTGATTAAACCCTTTGGGTCTTTTGTTAAATGTAAAAAAACTTAAGAAATTGAGCTTGAATTCAATGATGGAGGTGGAATAAGTAAGCAAAGAGAAATGTGTATGCAAATAGATGTGTTGTGCACCAGACATTTTTATGAGCACAGAGCGTCCATAAGGGTTTGAATCATTCAGGCAAATAAAAGCTTAACTGAATCACTCACAAAGCAGGCCTGCTTTTTTCTCCAGAACACACTCATACTGCCAAATATTAATGACTACAGATGGAGATTACAATTACTTTTGACTGTAATGGTTCAGACCGAAGTGAGACGTCTGGCCTTGTGGCGTTTCATGTAAACAAAGGTTTGGTGGTTTGGGTCAAAACGCTCACTGATAGCATTACTCAGAGCAGGTCACGGATGGGACGGGACCTCTGTTTGTCATGCATCGCTGTTTCTGATTTATATTGTGTTTGTGGTGGGGACTGCAACAGAAAGTGTGGTCAATACAAACACAGACACAGAGAAGAGGAGAGGAGAGAGGCAAATAGTAGGACTGGAGGACCGTGGCAGGTAACACACCTGAGTAAACCCACGGCAGTAACATGCATGTGTGGTAATCACAGCAGGACTATGAAATTTAAAGGAACTTGCTTGCACTCCTTCATGTGTAACCCTAAACCTGATGATCCAGACCCTAAACCATCACACACGCTGTAACCGCCCAGAAACTACACGTTGCATCCATGCAGCCCATAACTATTGTGATTGGCCTCTTCTGTTTGGTGAGTAACCGTGTGACCAATCACTTGAGAGATGGTGACCGGGCAGTCTTCTATATTCTCCACCCATGCTGCACGTGTCTGGTTCAGTAACCTTGATAATGAATATTATCGAGCTGCTGTCCGCTCCTCATCGACTGAAGTCTGCAGCTGATGATTCAGTCCTGACTCTTACCTGAGGCTTTGAGCGCGACTGAACTTTGAAAAAACTCAGGAAACCCATTTGGAAGTCGTGTCATCGTTGTCAAAAGCGCTCTTTGAAATTTTAAAATCATTGTTTTTAGCTTGTTGAGACAAATGGGTTTTGTCTGTGTGGGGAAAACGACTGAACGCTGATTTAAAGCAAATTTAAAATCTTACCAGGATGAACTCGGTGAAAGAGTCCGACTTCACCAGGCTCTTTCTCACTGGTACGCCGTGTTGTAGGCTTTCTATTTGCTTCCAACACTTCCAGCTACTTTCCATTTCCTCTGCCAACAATCAAAGTTATTTTCCATGAAAGTGTCACAGACATACTGGCTCACAACTCTGAGACCTGCAGCCGTGTAAGGAGACCATCTACTCTGAACAGCTGCTTCTTTCCAAATCCATTATTTCAGCAGTCTTTTAAAAGGTTCGTTCTTCATTTTTACATCGTAGTTATTACTTTTTAAAACATTTTTACATATAGTTCTGTAGGCTCTATGCAGGATTATGCAGCCCTGCATGCATACGCATCACCAGTGCCTAACGGCTGGTAACTGTTTGTGCTGTTGCATGTCCTTTTGCTTTGCCCCAGCCACTAACACAACAGCAGGCACACTAGACACAAACTTTGTGTTTTCTTATTTGTTTTGTGTGATTCTTGCCCTTTTTGGTGATCTCTACCATGCCTCCCCTCCCCTCCGTGTTTAAGCCAACTTTTGAGAAAGTTAAAGCTCCAGCAACACTTGCAGTATAAAGAACAACTTTATTGCTTTGACCCACAGGTTTCAGCTTGCAGCCTTCACTGAGGTCATCAAAGCCAGCTTTTCAAACAGCATCAGCCTCAAGCTCCACATGGTTGGCTTTTTGGAGGACTGCACACAAGTGTGTCTTCCTGCAGTCCTCTCTCCACGGCCAAAGAACAACCAGACACCATAAATCCACAATAAGTAA
Source organism: Benitochromis conjunctus (assembly GCA_015052645.1). NCBI lineage: Eukaryota > Metazoa > Chordata > Actinopteri > Cichliformes > Cichlidae > Benitochromis > Benitochromis conjunctus. The sequence continues at coordinate 11,928 of VOQK01043946.1, forward strand.
CATGTTATTCAGACAGCAACTGTGTTCAACAAAACCATTAATGTTCTTCTGACAGGAAAATAAATATGTCAACACATACTATAAACTGAAAGGAGTTTAAACTATATAGACATGTTTATCTTCTTTTCTCCTGGTGCCACTCAGCTACAATCAAATAACTGAACAATGGACATTTGTTTGCTCATTTCGGCTGCATATCTTAAACTTTGCTAAACTAGCTTTGCATGTTTCACAGGTCAAATCAGTCCTCATGAGTCTTACAATTAGCTTTTGTGCATTTAATGCAAAAGCAACTTTTTTTTAGCTACTCTGCCTTTTAGCCCCCCCCCTTTTATCCAGCTTTCTTCTGATTGGCTGCACGCTGCAAACTGAAGGTTTCAAAACAAACCCGGCTGGCCTGGTTTATCTGAAAGATCTGACATGTTTCAGATGAGCATGCACCTGCGTAACAGTTTATTTATGACAAAATAAGAAAGAGAATCAGAATAATTCTGTCATGGTCCTGGGTATTAGACCCAGCGTTTTGTGTTTATCATTATTATTATCTTATGTTCTAGTTTATTCTGGTTATGTAAGATTTACTAGTTGTTAGGTTTTGTTCTGTACTCCCTCTGTTCCAGTTCAGTCCGTGTCTCTTAGTCTGTGGCATGTGTGTTGAGTTTCCTGTTTTACTTTGAAGGTCTGTGTATTCATTACGTCCTCCCTGTCTTGTCATGATTAGGTTCAGCTGTGTCTCCCTCCTGTGTGCAGTTTCCTTCTTTCCCTTTGTGTATATTTAGTGTGTGTTCCTGTGCTTGTTGTCGGTCCGTCTGCGTTTCTTGGTGTCTCTCTGCTCATCAACCCGTGTTTTTCCCTGCATGTTATGGTTTCAGTTTTTTTCATTAGTTTTCCCAGTTTAGCTCATTTCTTAGTTCCCTTTCAGTATTTCCTGTTATTTGTCCCTGCTGTAAATAAACCGCTCACTCGTATCACAGCCTTTGTCTGCGTTTGGGTCCTTCACCTTTCTCCACCCGCTTGCAAACCGTAACAATTTCCACTTTAAACTTGAACACGTCTTCATGGTTTGGTTCTCGTGTTCTCTCTTGTATTTTCCAACATGTGAATGTTGACATTTGAGTTAATGATGAGACTGAGTCTTTATTAAAGAACTCTTTAATGCGTAATGTAATGCCTGTTTCTTTTATAAACAGTGTTGGCATGCAGACGACATTTGAGTTCATACATGTAGATCTGTATCTTGTTGCAGAAATTTGCAGTCCCAGCAGTGATGCCTGAGCGAATGTATAAGCTGCAGCTGTGAGTGTGCTCGCTGAAGCTAAGAGCCGAAGTCAGAAAAACATGACGCCTGTTTCAAAAGAACTTTCAGGGGGTTAAAACAACTTTTCATTTCCTGGTTTTCCAGCTGGGTGAAATGGCGAAGAGACACCGGCTGAAGATTTCATGCTGATGATGATGTCACGACCTTCACCTGACAGATTACATCAGCAGGCCGCTCAGCTGCTTGCAGGCACTAGTTTCACCCTGCGTGACAGTGATGTCAGCACACACAGCGGTACATCTGCAAAAGCCATCAGCTCATCTTGGAGACGCTTGCAGTGCTTTTTCCTCACTCCCCCGTGGCTGCATGCTGCCGCTCGCCTCAATTCACAGAGAACCCACCTGTAACTTAACATCTTCATTTTGATTGGAGCCTTCTGTCTGCAGTAATGTGCAGCAGCCACAGCTCAGTGCAAGCGTTTCCCCGTGCGGTTCTTTGTGCTGAAATGAGTTACAGATTCCCATCTGTCAGCAGAATCCTCTTCTTTCCTCAGAAAGTACACAAAGGTGCAGCTGGCAAGCTCGCTCTACCTCTCTCTCTCATTGGTGGTGGAAGAAGACATCAATTTCAGTGTGGTAAACGTCCTGCTTTCCAACAGATATGGACTCATGTATTGATACAAGCAGGGTAAGAAATTCACACAAGTCAACATGAATATTATAATAATGGTATGTCATCAGGACCAGCCACCTTTCCACTTCCTCCTCACTGTTCCTCTGCACTTCCTGATTCACCAACTTCCATCCTTTTTAGCACACTCTTCACTTGTCAGCACATTTCCATCTCTGTCTTGAATCAGCCCAACCTGCTGCACATCCTTTCCAGCTTAATTTGTTACTCTGTCCAGCCAATCAGTACAAGTTCTCACACACAACTCACTAAAAACATTTTCTTCCCTTTTCAGCAGGCAGGACAGCAGGGGGCTCATTAGGTAGAGTCATGTCTTGTCCTTTTTATGTGGCGATGGCTCAGGATTTCCAGGAAGATGATGTCGAGGCCTGTGACAGAGTGGTGATGAGTGCGGGTGTACCGGCCTCTCATTTTCTCAGCCTGAAGTCTGTTCACTTTGGTCAGCCCAGTCTTTGTTCTTTACCACAGCAGGACAGTTTTCATTCATCATTCACCAAAAATTAAAGTCAAGTTGAAGGATCTCAGTTCTGACATGCTGAAGGAGATGTGGTACCCATCGCAGAGGCACAGCCACGAGGTGACAGACAGGACTCGTTCAGTCCAACCTGAAACGGCACGCTTTACTCTGATACCAGGAGGCGCTGCTGCCTCTTCCCTTATCCAAACACCGCGACATTAATGATTAAATGAATTAGTCTCTGCAGTCACGACATCATGCTAGATGAGTGTGTCTGTATAATTACCTTTACCATCTTCTCTCTTCTTGTTCAACAGACTTTTATACTGAACAGGAAAAAAAAAAGAGCAAGGATACTTTTTTTTTTCCACTGAATAATTTTATTTTATCTTCTTTCCTCAAAGCAAAGTAAAAATATGAGACAAGAAAGTTTAATAAACGAACGTCTGGCACAAAGGAAAAGCACAACTTATTTTTAATATTAATGAGTTTTATTAGTGTTTGAGTAGATTTGTGATAAAGATGAAACTGCTCTAATGTATTCTGTGGCTCAGACTGATTATGTGAAAATCTGAGCCAAGAGACTACATAAAACAGAAAAACATCTTAAACCGCCATTTTTGTGATATTAGACAGCAATATGCATAAAGGCGCATTAAAATTTCAGCAGCTTGTTTCCCACATGAGGAAAGAACCCCATATTATAATATACAGAGATTATTCAGTGATATCCATAATGACAAATATATTCATTGCTCTTTGTTTTCTCTTGAGGTTAGGGGTGAAATTAGAAAACTTCTAAACTTCACCAGGAGAACGCCTCAGCTAACGTTCTCCTTTAAAAACAAAAGTGCCATATGTGGATGCACTAACCTGCACAGCACGCTGTCAAAGCAGCACGTTAAAAGTGAATATTTAGTGCGACCACCTTTATTTCTCAACACAGCCTGAACCCTCTGGGCAGCTTTCAGGAATAGTTCTCCAGACTTCTTGAAGGTCCTTCAAAGCTCTTCTTTGCACGTTTCTGCCCTTTGTTCTGTTCTCAGTCGAGATGATCCCACACTGCCTCAGTAATGTTCAGGCCCAGGCTCTGGGGATGCAATCCATGACTAATGATGTGGCAAAGCTCAGCGTTTCTCTCTGTTTGCCCTGAAGAATGGCTTCTCGACAGCCGCCCTGAGGCCTGATTTTGGAGAAGACTAGATGGATCAGCTGAAGGTCTAGATTCATCTGGCAGGCCCTGTGTCAGGTCTTTGCTGTTCACCTGCTGTAGATGGTTTTTTATGCCTGTCACGTATTTTTTTGTCCTCCACTTCTCCAGATTCCTCAGATATTGTAAGGACACACTGCACATCTCGTGTGTCACGTATGTCAAACTGTGTCATATTTTTCATAGATTTAACTAAACAAGTGCAAACTAATTGTGTGTTTTTTGCACCACTTCTTCGTCCCTTGAGTTAATGCCATTTTTATGCTTGAATGATTCATACGTCAGAGTTAACAAACAATCCTCTGAAAGTGGTCAGTCACAAGCACTGGACTGAAAATGAGTGCAAAGCAGCCCAAAGAAGAACTCTGGAGAAACTTCAGAAGGCCTCGACTTTTATTGCTCGAGAGCACTTTAAAAACAAGAAGGTCTGACTGCTCGAAGGCAAACTTTAAAGAAATGAGGGATGGCGCAAGATTTTTGCACTTTGGCCGATTTCCTTTTTAAGGCTCCTGGTGAACCAAATTTACCTCATGATTACTCCACAGAAACCCTGTTCTGACCACAGATTCACGTCCTAAACCTTTGTCCACTTTCCAAAAATGGACATCAAATTGCGGGATCAGCAATTTTAACACGTTTCTTTTTAATAAATCCTCTTTTCTCCTGAAGAAGCATGTCCAGCTGCTGTTTCAATCTGGTTGTGATTTACTGTGCAGCCCTTACAAAGACATCAGCTGAAGCACTCTGAAGGAGAGATGCAGGGAGGCACAGACAATAGACCAACGGTCTGTGCAGCGAGGAACAGATCGAACAACGAGCGCTCCTTACCCGAGCTGAGTGGGTGCAGTCTTCAGCCCTGAGCATCTCGTCTTATTATCTGCCCTCAGAGCGAATGTGGCTCAAGTGTCGGAGCGGGCTGCGTACCAGCCAGAAGGTCGGCGGATCAATCCCCGGCCGCTCCAGTCTGCATGTCAAAGTAACCTCAGGCAACATGCTGAACCTTTAGTGCATAAATATTGGAAAAGCTCGTAGGTATAGGTAAGTGCTGTATGAATACGTGTGCGGCTAGGCGACTGCTGTAACATGGTGGACAGTGATCCCTGGCAGCACTGATGTTCAGCTTGAGGACACTTCAATTTATTTGTGGAGGAAAACATTGAGAGACCTGCAGTAGAAGCTGTTTGTTTACTGTGTTTCATTCACTTTCTCTCTCTTTCATGATCAAAGACTTGGACACTTTAGTCAGAAATCCTTTAACAAATACACACATGCATCTGTGCGTTCATTATTTTAGTGACTCTAATGAATTTTTAAAGAGTTCAGTGTCGTGGACACCGATCCAGCTCGTGATCCTCCACATGTCGTGTCTGAGTTTTCTCTGGTTGTGTCTTTTCGATCATCGTTATTTAACCTTCTGCTGTTACGTCCACGTTCGTGGTGCTTATGATGATTTTCTTCACCTGTTGTTCTCTCCTCACTTTAGCTGGTAGGTTGGTTAATTCTGCCTCGTGTCTGTGTTTTGTGTCTCGGTGTTGAGTTCATATGTTTCCGTCCTGGTCTCACTGTTAGTTATTTCCTGTCTTATTTTCTTATTATTGTCTTGTGCTTTGTATTTTTATAGTTCTGCTTCAGCTCTTCTCCCACCCGTCGTTATCCAGTGTGTACATAATGTCTCGGTTCTCGTTGTTGGGTTCTCGCTCATAGTGTTCCTCCTCGTTCTGTGTTCTCCAAGCAGATTTGTGATTTTGCCTGTTTTTTTTTAGTTTTTTAATCTCAGCTGTTCCTGAGTTTACTTCCTGAGTCCTGCATCAACCCTCCTGGCTGCCACACCGCGACCCTGACACTGGAGGAGGTTTGATGGTATGTGATGTCATTTTTTAAGTGTTGTTTTTCATCTTTCATAATATTTAATTGGACACAAACTGTTGTGTTGTTGTTGTTTAAGCTGCTATTTTTTACCTTTGTAATCATCATTATGTTTATTATTTAAGTACAAAAGGTGGTTATAAAATAAATAAATGGATGAATTAAAAATAATATTATGTATTCTGGTTTGAATCTTGTTTTTATTTTTCAGAGATTTTCTACTGAAGAAAAAGAATCTGTAAAGGACTGAGGAATAACCTGTTTTATGTACACTGTATGAATATAACATGGTGGAATACATCACTTTATTACTCAGGTTTATTACAACACTTCTGTCAGTTGTTATATTTTGCCATAAATGATTGTTTCCCTGTTTTGTATCCTGATCAGTCCCCACAGACCTCAGTTGCATGAAAAGTTGAATAAACAGCTTGTAGCCAATCAGCAGCTGAGCTCTGTCTGTTACACTTTGCTTTTTGCACCGAGCTCACCAGCACGACCCCGCGTTCCCAAAATCATTTGTTTTCTCGTTACAGTCCAACTGTTTGAGAACCAGTTACAGCAACAGCTTGAGGTTCTCCTTGAGTTCAGCATCCTCTCTCAGACACTTGGCTTCCTGTTCGCTGGGATTTCTATGCACCAATTTCTACATCAGTTAATGATAAAACAATTCTACATTCAGCAAAAGGAAAACATAATATTCACTTTAACATCTTCTCATTATGACGTCTGCCGAGTCATCACACATGTTTACAGGCATGAGTAAATCTTCAGCGTTTGTTTGGTTTCAGAGTTAAAATGTAACGAGCTGCTGATTATATCCGACATCAGGAGGTTTTGTCTTTGGCTTGGAGACGTAAAGACATAAACCACCTCAGGGATTCATTCATTTATCTTCATTCATAAACGGTCAGACTGTAACAGCTTCAACGTGTTTGAGATTACTGCACATGTTCGAAGCTTTCTGCACTTCCACTCATGCTCTGGGTGATTTTTAGGAATAATGTTTGATAATAACATATGTGCAAACACAGCGGAGTCTGGTGGCAGCTCATGAAATATGTATTATTTATTGTTGTCATGTCCCTCTGCCACGGTTCCTCCTGCTTCTCCTGCTTTCTTTCCTCTTTATGTGTGTCGTTCTCTCGCTTGCTTTCCCCTCTGGTGTGTGCGTGTGTGTGTGTGTGCGTGCGTGTGTGTGTGTGTGTGTGTGTTAGACTTACCATCGCTGTGACCTCCTTTCGGAGGCTCCTGATTGATCTCAGCGTCTGCCTTTATCACCAGAATGTTTCAGCTCCTGCTAACTTGTTCGGGCTCCTGGTGTCCGTGTGGTTAGTTCAGTTACTCACCGCAGCCTCTTGTCTGGTGGCTCCTCCTCTTTCCACGAACAACCTTTGGGATTATTCTGACCCTCTGGAGGATTTCCACCACTCTGCTCAGCCCTTAGGAGACAAGCGCCGCCCAAAAGTCTTACTGACCTCTGAACACACCTTGGCTACCCACCCCCAAATAACCCCTGGCTTCCCTTGCTGTCCTTTCCCAGGAACAGTCAGTGAGTCTGAGTGTTGCTCTGGTAACCATGACACCCTCAACACATACGTACCGATTTCTGCCCATGAACATGAAATAATGTTCAGGTAAATACACACGTCGAGGGGCTGAATCATTTCTACGTTTACAGCAGCGTGACGTGTAGCAGTGCTGTACTGCTTTTTATGCATTATTAATTTCACACATGATGTTAATTCTCTTAAATTTATCTTGTGTTGTCGTCAGTTTTGTCTGGTAAGGTGGAGATGTTTAAGCAGTAGTGTGACTTGGGCACAGTTGTAGGGAGTTAGAGCCGCGCGTGGTCACGTCGTGTTTTTATAAATTTTTATTTAGTTTTCTTGAGCTCATTTTTAATCATCTCTCAGTCGTGTGCTCAGTTTTTGTGGTTCTGTAAGATTTAGATGATAAATAAAGCGGTAAAAGTGTTGGCCGTGGCGGACCTCAGGTGGAAATGACTTCAGATTCTCTCAAGTGGCCTTTTGGGGGACGGATCTACAGCCGCAGAAGATCGTGGTTAGGTTAACGTACAATAGTTGCCACTTACTTTAGAGCTATTTTCTTGGTTGCCATGGTGATCTGGATAAAAATGTGCTGTAAGCATATTTTACATATATTATAAGCCATTACTTTCAAACTTCTGCTGACTGTTAAGGAAAAATATGGCAATTCCTGTCCATCATGACCAAACAGACCACTTTATTTTTTTCAAAAAGAATGTCCAGCAACATTTCCTTATGATTACCGTCATGGTATCATACTCACACTTGTTTTTTTCACTTAAACTGAAACTTGATTATAAAAAGAACAATGTGAGGAAAAATCTCTTTTTAAACATGGGGTCCAAAGTTTAGCAGTTCCAAAGTCACTGCTGATGGAGTCAAAGTCATAGTGAATCACTGGCCATGCCATGAAAAGGAAGAGCCAAACATCCCGCTGCGTTTGCTTGCCGGCGTCTGTAGAGCAAACTTAGAAAACAGTCCATCAGAGCGCCTCGTCTCGTTTTCTCGAGGGAAAAGAGCTTCTTTAAAGTGCAAAACATTTCTGACTGAAGTGTAAGCACGCTGGCCTCTGATTCTTGCTTTTCCAAAAATAGATGAGTGCGTCACTAAAATGAAAGGAATATTGTTTATTTCAGATTTTATTTTTAATACATGAAAAAGCTTCAGTGACAAGAGTATTTATAGTTACGCCCAAGCCTTACTGCAGTCAGCCGCCGTCATCTCACTGCTGATGGATGCCATCTGATCTGTCTCCTGCTCCCCGCAGCTCAGCCTAATCTGCACAACATTATTGCTTTGTTTGGAAAGTTGATTACAGCTCCTCCGCTGGTGGTTGAAGAACAATGCGGTGCAGTCGGTCGGCAGCCAAATGATCCTCCGAGTCTCTTTAGAAACTAACATGCATCTTTATCTTACTACACTTCATTCAGTGCATCCATTTCAAGGCATTGTTGCCTCCTTGTCTGCTTCATCTCACTTAAATTGAGCCTCTAGTATTGATATTAAATCCATGAGCCCGATAAAGCCCTGAACATCTGACCAGTGCAATGAAGGAACTGTATGGAAAGTAATGAACTGGGGAGAGGGATTAAATCCATATTTGACTTTTACAATCTCATTGTTAAGAGTTTACTGCATCCCAACTTTGACTTATGTTATGCAACCTCATATAACCCATTTAACTCCTTTTCTCTGTTGTTCTGACCCATAAGACACATCTCTGATTAAAAAATACAGCTACGATGAGCTCGGACATCTTCTGGTAGCTCAGATTAGAGTCACTGTTCCTTCACACTAAACCTGTTAAGGCCTCCTGCACACCTCTGTTGGAGGACTTCCTGGCAAACTGGGAGGAGACTGGTGGTAGACCCAGAAGTCCACAGAGAGATTATACATCTCTACTGGCCTGGAAATGCCTTGGGTCTCACCAGGAGGAGGAGGAGGAACTGGAAAATGTTACTGGGGAATATCCTGCTTAGCCCGTTCCCACCCCAACCTGACCGGATAAGTGAATAGATGAATAGAAGAAGGTGGACCGAGAGACTTGTTTAATGTGTGAGCATCCTCCTGGTTTTACGATTCATCTACGGTTATGGTTAACATTTTTTCTTAAAAAATGTCACCACAAGGTGGCAGCGAATGTTTTTTGTCATTGTTATTGTTGCTTTTCTTCTGTTAAAAGGGAGTTTTTCCTTCCCACTGTCGCCAAAAGTGCTTTCTCATAGCGAGTCATATGATTGCTGGGGTTTTCTCTATCGCATGATTATACGCTCTACTTTACAATATAAAGTGCCTAGCAGTAACTGTTGTTGTGATTTGGCACTGTGTATGAGTTAAACGTGTAATAGACACGCCGGTCCACTGAATGAAATGGACACGTATGCAGAAGTTGCATTACCAGCAGGGGGAAATAATATATTTAAACCCACAAAGTTGGTAATTCATTTCAATTCAATTCAATTTTATTTATATAGCGCCAAATCACAACAGTCGCCTCAAGGCACTTTACACTGTAAGGTAGACCCTACAATAATACATACAGTGAAAAACCCAACAATCACATGACCCCCTATGATTCAAACACTTTGGCGACAGTGGGAAGGAAAAACTCCCTTTTAACAGGAAGAAACCTCCGGCAGAACCAGGCTCAGGGAGGGGCGGCCATCTGCTGTGACTGGTTGGGGTGAGAGAAGGAAGACAGTGAGCAGAAAATGTATGAAGTTCATTCCAATCACTGTAAACTATTAAGCTAGGCAGCTAATATGTATTTACATGTAAATGTGTTACTACTGTGTGTTTAATGTTTATGTTGGCTTGAAATGAAATGAACTGCGGTTACTGCAGATTAATGCAAATTCTGCATACACGGCTATTTCACGTTTGTCGGGATACTGCGTTGTTCTAAGGGTCATCAAAGTGTTTGTCAAACCAACAAGAGGTGTTAGATTAAAGCCAAATCAAATCAAACTCCAAGGCCGCTAAAAAACGTACACAGCATCGAGTCTCATCAGGGAGGTAAACGCTTTAATATTCCTCTCTCACCGCAGGTGGAAGCGTGCTTTTAGTATTTTGAGGTTGAGATTTTTGCAGGTTAAACACAAGCATGTAGGAGAACAACAGCATTTTCATTTTACTGGACATGAGAGTGTCTTTGATGATGTAGCCTGTAACCTCAAACAGAAACAGTCTGAATCCAGAAAGACATACATGCTCTGTTTTTAGACGTGGTCACCTCGAACATAGTTTCACCATAGTGAACTCACGGGTGTTTAGATCGCATCACATTTCCTCTTTGACTCACAAAGAAGTCAAATAAAGAATAGCTCCCAAGTGTTGGCAGTTTTCTCCTTGTGAGGATGTTAATGCTCATAAATCTGGAGAAACTTTTACTCGTGTTTACGCACCAGTTGGCTGCTGTAACTGATGTTCAGACATTTGTTTTAAGCGATAAGGACTCACACAACCCTCTATTTGCACCTTTCCTCTATCACACACACACACACACACACACATCGTCAGTTATTGTCAATATGTGATTTGCACAGGGAAGCAATGAAAGTGTGTAATGATGCTACCTGACAGCCCATTAAACTGGAGAGAGATGAGGATGCAATTAGATTGTCATCCACACTGGAGTTACTGCCGACAAAACAGATGGAAGGAGAGGAAAGGAGGGGAGGTTTATTTTTGGAGGGAGATGAGTCTTTTCAGGGTGAACGAACGATGTCTGTGCAGACATTTGACATCACATCAAATGACTGAGAGATGATGATTATCGAGCGTGATCAGCTGTGTCGTCGTGCGTCTGTTTGCTCGTCCCGCCCGGCTCGATCCGACTGTCGGGTTCAAAGGACGAACTGCAGACGAAGTTTACATCTGGGAGAAATAAAGTCCCTCCTCCTCTTCAGTCGCTTCATTCTCCAAAAGAAAAAAATGTAGAAAAATCGAGGCTCTCGTGACAAAAGTGAGACTTCACTTTGAATGGAGCTCCAGATTTACTACAGGCACTTACTGTTCAGTCTTAGTGGCAGATTCGCTCAGTGCGTAAATGAGTGCTTCAAAGCGGTGACATAAATCAGATTTTTAAAGTGTGGGCGGCAAAGAGAAAATGGAGCAACAGCCTTTATATGGGCAGAAAAAATACTATGAGCTCAGTTTTAAGAATTATGGAAATCAGCAGTGTGTGGTGACTTATGCCATGTTAGTGAGTGATTTAGTTGTGTAACACATGCACAAGACAAACTAACCAGACTACAACACAGCACTCATTGATTTTCTGTTGCCGGTCTTTCCTGTGTTGACAGGCTTTCTCCTGCATCTTCACCTTTCTGCGCTGAGGATGTGCTATTATTTCTCTTAATATGAATACATATAGCTAATGAATACAAGTGTTAATATACTTATTTCAAGTACTGCTGGCCATGCTTGCCCCTGACCACATGTCTGTGATGCACACAAAGTAGAAAAAGAGCAAGAGGGAGTAAAATCTTACATATGCATAAAGAAATGTTAGAAAACCTGCATTTGAACACACAAAAACTGCTTTATTTGATTGTTTTACTGAATGATTTCAGACTACAAGACCGTCCATCTTGTTCTGGTGCTATGGCGCTTACACCCTTAACAGATCGCCAGTCTATTCCAGGGCTAACACAAGCATTGCTCTTAGTTATTTTATTTTAAAAAGGATACATTTATGTATTCATTTACAGTACAGCCAATGCCTACAGGTTCACTTATTCATAACACATTATTGGGATTTTGTACAATCATTTATTGTTAAATAGAATTACAGCTGTTAGTATCTCATAGGCGCCTTTTGTTTGCATGCACTAACCATGTCCTGTATTAGCTTCTCTTC
>VOQK01043947.1:17465-37190 GCA_015052645.1 Benitochromis conjunctus
TTATGTAGCAAAGAAAAAATGATAAACTTTAAATGTGTCTTACATTTTACATTCCGCAAAGTAGCCACTGTTCACTTTGTTGACAGCGCAGCAAAACCGTTGGCCTTCTCTCAATGAGCTTCATGATTTAGTCATGCACAACACAGTTGTGTTGTGCAGAAGTCAGGTTGGCACACAGCTGACAGCCCTATTTGAAAACTGTTAGAATTCATATTATGACAAGAATCAATCAGCTAAGTAAAGAGAAATGACTTACTGATGAATGAATTACTTTAAGAACTGAAGTTTAGTCAGTCTGGAAAATTGCTAAAACTTTGAATGTGTCCCCAAGTGCAGTTGCAAAAACCATCAAGCTCCATAACAAAATTTGCTCACATGATGACCTTCTAATAATCAGTCCATGGAGTCCACAGGTTGCTCAGTCTGATCTTGCAGTCTCAGGCGACTTCTCTAAGCACCAGAAAATGGTGTTTTGGCCCTCTGGTATTCCTACCAATTCCTTTCTGTGCCCCGCTCATGTATTGACCCATGTGCCTGTTCATATTCGCCGCTATGATGCCTGACAGGCATCATATAGATGAGAGATATAGAGGATATAGAGGAGAGATAGTTCAGTAGGTAGAGTGCTCGCCTCATGATCAGAAGGTCAGGGGTTCGAATCCACTGAACTGTTATCCTCAGGTACCCCTGAGCAAGGTACCGTCTCTACACACTGCTCCCCGGGCGCTGGATTCACGGCAGCCCACTGCTTCACTGAGTGAATGGGTCAAATGCAGAGAAGTAATTTCCTATGGGACTAATTCCCTACAGGATTAATAAAGTATAAGAAAAGAAAAAAAAAATGACAGGAGATTTCATGTGGTACTGAGGCAGGTTATTGGCCGGCCTTCAGTTAGACATTCTGGGTGTGTCTCGTCAGTTAGCAGCTGGTTCATTTGTGCTAGCAGATGTTCATGGAGTCCAGTCATCCTCTTCAGCCAGTAGGCGTGAATCATGTTGGGGCCTGGTGCTGTCCAACTCTTCATACTGGAGACCTGTTCTTGGACATCTTCCATTGTGATGGTTACTGGATCCTGTTCAGGGAGGTTGCTGCGGCCTGCTCTTAGATCTACTAGCCACAGAGCATTGCTGTTATGGGTTTCATCCTTCGCCCATATGTTCTTTCAGTGTTGCTCAGTCTCCAGCCTTGGTGGGGCTGTTCTCATATTGTTCCACGGTCACTGCAACACTTTGGATGGTTATGTGGAGAAGAACAGTTGGTTTATCCGCCTGCCTTTTATTTCTCTGGTAATGGTCTTCAAGGGACTGGCCAAGGCTGTGAGTCTTTGCTCTGCATTTTCCAACGCCCCAGGTATGGACAGCTTGCTATACTTCATAGGCACTTTCTTCATTGCGCGTTTTTGCAACTCAGATAGTTGGCTAACTTCCTACTGTGCTACCTTGATCTTGTCCAGTGTCCTTCTCCATCAAGGGTTCTGCTCCTTGTGGATGTTCACTTTGTAGCCAAGCATCTCACTGATCACTGCTGCCATGATGTAGATCAGCTGATTTGTCTCGGGATGGTCATAGTAGGAACTGGCCTTGTGCTGCATTTACGTCATATAGCAGACCTTAGAGGGTACTTCATGTAATCTTGGTAAGCGTCTACTGAGAGTCCAGGTTTTAAGCTTCACCATAATCATATCTTTCAGGTTAGTTCCTCTCGCACTCAACTTTTTCCACCAAATTGGGGCTTGGTACCCAATTTCGGGTGGTGGTGATGATGATATCTCCCTCCTGACCTGTTGTCTTGGCTACCCCTTGCCATAAAATTTGTGTTGTACCTCATCCATCTCTAGCCGTGAGAGCAGTTCCTTCTTCCGAATGTTGGAACTACTAGTTTTGCCATCAATCTAGATAGCTCTGTATGGAAGATTCCATAGGTCCCACATACTATTCATGTAACCCCTTCCACTGGGGTTACTTGCGTAGTAGCATTCCAACAAAGCCTGAAAGGACAGGGGGCCCGACAGTCACTCAATGGATTGACTTGGAAATATTGACATTAATGGGGCTTTAAACTACAAGAATTACTAGTAAAAGCAAGTCTGACAAATTCTACATTCAGATATGTTAAAAACAACAATGCTGAGAATTTAGCTGTATTAACAAGTAAAGTTATCATTCAGAGAGAAAGAAGCCACGGAGTGTGTCATTCATGGTGATATCTGTACCTGCGAAGTAACAGACAGTATACTGAATGAGCTATGCAGCTCCTGTTGGCTGCTTCTCTCTGTCATTCACAGATCTCTTCATCAAAAGGGCAGATGTAGCAACTGTACCAGTTTTATTTAAAGCTATAAATAACAACACACCATTAGAAATGGAGTTCAAAACCAGGAGCATACAGGTATAGTATACAGTACTGTGCAGAGGTTTTAGGCAGATGTGAAAAAATACTGTAAACAAAGAATGCAGAAATATGAATGATTGTTTATTGGCCCCAAATGTATTCTGCAGCGACCCCAAACATACCACCAAAGTCATTAAGAACTATCTTCAGCGTAAAGAAGAACAAGAAGTACTGGAAGTGATGGTATGGCCCCCCACAGAGCCCTGATCTCAACATCATCGAGTGTGCGTGGGATTACATGATGAGACAGAGGGATGTGAGGAAGCCTACATCCACAGAAGATCTGGTTAGTTCTCCAAGATGTTCGGAAAAACCTACCAGCCGAGTTCCTTCAAAAACTGTGAGCAAGTGTACCTGGAAGAATTGATGCTGTTTTGAAGGCAAAGGGTGGTCACACCAAATATTGATTTGATTTAGATTTCTCTTTTGTTCATTCACTGCATTTTGTTGATTGATGAAAACAAATTGTTAACGCTTCCATTTTTGAAAGCATTCTTTGTTTATAGCATTTTTTTCTCACATGCCCAAAACTTTTGCACAGTACTGTATAAAATTATCTGTGGTTTTATGGGCAGAAGCTTAAATCTACAGTCTGTGGACATGTGAGATTAACACTAATATGTCTTAAAGTGGTAGAATATGAAACCTTTAATACATACACGTAATAGTTATTACTTTGATGGCCCCTAAATCTTTTTTTTTTTGTGCAATCATCAGGTGAGAATTTCTGCCTATTGTATCATTTGGTTTATGACACGACACAAAAACAAACCAAAACTGCACTATTTTGTCGGTTTTCTTCAGTAGATTAGAGTTGGCTAGCTGAAATTTTAAACGCGTATCCTAAATATCACCCCATATGCGTGCATATATGCATTACTGCGAGCTTGTTCACCTGCTAAAGTTAGCACATAGCTCAAAATTACTCAGTGCTTAAACACATCATCAGATATTTTTTGAGACTCTTACTCCTCTTGGAAGAAAAAGAGAGAGAAGTGTGATTATTTGTCCTTGAGTTGGAAAAATTAAATTTCCCTTCCTACCTTTTCTATACCCTGTTGCCTCTTTCTGGGCGTGAGTTGTTTTCTGAAAGGGGCTCAAAACATGAAATGTATAAATGAGGAAAGAAATAAAGATAGAGACAGGTGTAGTTGAAAAGATGGAGAGATGAATAGAAGATGGGGAGTGGGGTGAAAGGGGAAATGGAAAGATGGATAGAAAGATGGATGCATGATTAGGTGGGTGGGTGGTTGTGGGGGGGGCAGAGAAGTTAGTGGCATCTATAAATAGGTGAATGAATGGATGCCTGGCTCGTTGCTGGCTGAATGAGTGGATGGATGGATGAATGGATGGATGGGTGGAGAGATGAAAAGCCTTGAGGTGAGGAGAGATTTTAAAAGATGAATGAATACCGAGCAGCTCACTCTCTGCACTTCTCCATTTTCTTTCTTTCCCCCAGCTCTCGCTCTCTTTTCTCTGGGTCTCTGTCTCACTCTGTCATTGTTTCTCTCTCTGTTATGGACTCTCTCCCCTCCTCGCTCTCCCTCTCTTATTCTGACCAGATGAGTAATAGCTGTGATGCTGTGGCTTGACTGATTAATGCACTCAAAGAACCGAGGGAGGTGGAGCACAACAAACAGACGGGGGAGGGAGGAAAAATGAGGAAGAGGAAAGATCTCAGAGAGAAGCCTTTAGGAAGAGTTAGTGAGAATGAACATGTGTGTCAGCATGGAAATCTTAATGCTGTCATTCAAGCTGCTGCATCAAGTGGTGTGACTGTCAGAAGGTCCTTTGTTTCCCCTCATCAGTGAAAGTGTTCTCCCTTTTTCATTTTAGAACAATCATGCTCAGTGGTACTGTATGTCCAATTAACCAGCAGTGGGATTCCTGTGAGGGAATGAATGGATAATAAGCAGAAAGTGAAACACAGGTAAGGCAACGTTAGAGATAAGTTACTATTGTTTCATTCTCGGGTTGATGAGGCTGAAGTGAATACTGATTGACTTCTTTTTGGTTGTTTTTCTCTCTTGATCACCATTATTGGTAGGTCTGTCTACTGTCATTTCTCACTCGCTAATTAGCAAATAAACCATGACCCTACCATAGCGTGATTGTTTTTACTCTCAGAGAGCGAGACACTTCTGCCCATTTTTGCAGTGTTAAGGTTAGCAAGATTAATCAAAGTATTGATGAGTCACGAACAAGATTTCTGAATTAAAGTCAGTCTGTATATCTTAAATCAAGCAGGAAAACCTCTTTGATGATAAATGCTTCTGAAATGCTTGATAAGTGAATCAAGGTACACAACTGCAGTATCCTTTATAATTTTGCCAAGTTGCAGTATTAGAGTACGTGGTTTGCACAAAACTTATTTTGCTTCCCTGAAAAACCCCCAAAATAGATTTTACTGTGATTATGTGAGTTACATTTGGATGCTTCATCAGACATTAAATTTGTACAAGGAGAAACATCAACTACTTTGTCACTGTACCCCAGCCTGCATGCATTTTTTTAATGTTAATGTGTTGTGTGCCATCATGTCATTGTTGGCCTGTGCTTGGTTACAGCACAATGAAACTGCAGGAGTTGTCACAGTGGTCAGTGGTCGGAAGTGGACTTCTAAAAATAGAAGCCATGCTGGAAGTGTGACAGTGCTGCCCAAGGTGACTACCGTAAAGGGTAGACTAGCCAAATTTAAATTGAATATGATTTTTGCTTTATATGAGCAGGGTCATAGGACATTTACAGGTGTGACATATTTTGTGAATATGTCATTGGCAGCGAATATATACCTTCAACAAACTCACACTCGTATTGTTTTGTTTGTGTGCTCATCTTGACAGACATGGCTTGAAGCTGTTTCCCTCGTCGACATTGAGAACCAGTGAGACATGAAGCACATGCTGGAAACTAACTAGAACATAAATAAAGTTTGATGAGAGTTGCTAAAGTTGAAGGAAAAACACAATAGCTGAGTAGGTCTTTGAATTGGTTTTTAAACTCCAAAATTTAGATTTTCAGAAATGTATGACTCTGACATATAATTTATATGAGATGTTTAACTCACAGCATAGTACTAATTATGCAAACGATAAATTAATGAGCAAATAGAATACATATACCAATAGGTAAGCTTTACTGAGTTAAGGCAACACTAAGTGGAAGGCTTACCATATATGTGTTGACAATGTGTTCAGAAATTTCATGCTAGAAAAGGGACTTCTAGAAAAACAAGCATTTAAATCAAAACCTGAAACTGTCAGTTCATCCTTTTGTTTTCATCCAATACCTGCATGCAAATTTAAATGTAGTGTTTCCTTCCTTCTCTCTTCCTATGTTTTATTGCTTACCTTGTTTTTCTTGATGCTTCATAAACCATCTTGAGAAACCAGTAAGTATATTTTTGAGGTTAGAATCTAAATTGAGTTAAAAGACTTTTTTTTAATCAGAAATGAACAAAAGATTGAAGTTTTAAAAGGGGATCATTCAGAGGAAATTGTAGTCTAACATCACAAGGGCCAGCCTTTCCTGAAAAGGAAAAAAGTATATTTTAGATGGAAACAAATCTGCAAATTATTCAAGTGACAGATAATAGAATGAAAAAACATTAAAACAGTTGTGTGCTACCTTGTGTCAAAGAATAACCTTTAGAGCTAGTCACTAGATGTGAGTGTTTCATGTATGTGTTTGTATTTGTAGGTTCGTGCATTAGTTTCCAACCTATACCCTTCTGTCCTCATGGTGGCAGGGACAGGGACTTTGTTCTAGAACAAACATATGTTTAAGTTTCTACACGCAAAGAATCACCAAAGGAAAAAAAAGGCATATTCAAAGTGATGGAGAAATGGGAGTGGATTTCATTCGTTCTTTTTTTTTTCTATTGGCTTCATTTTTCTTTATTCCTCTGCCCTATCGATCCAAGGCTCCCCTACCTCTTTGTCTTTCACCCTCTTTCATCAGATGATTCTGTTTCACATGCGTTGGTTTCACCGTTAACTGTTAACCTTCATACTCTAACTCTACAGATCCATCATCACACTGGGTATGTGTGAGCATATAGAATAAGTGCTTACAGTAGATTCTTTCAAAGACAGTCATGTTGTTGTGAACCACTTGGTGGCACTGTGGTACTGGAGCCAAACAATAGTCATTTTTTTTTTCTGTATTACAAATTTTTGTTGTCTTAATGAAGGTGCACAAAATTAATGTAAGCTGTGAGAGAGACAGGAAGAGCAAGTGTGTGAAGAAGGCAGGGAATCTGAGTTGGGAGATGGATAACTAAAAGTGGAATGGGGGAGCTCTGGCATGGTGAGATCTCTTGTATCCACAGCCATGAATAGAGAGCAGGAATAGGGGAGAGATGAGGCATTTTGCATCATAGTTTAAGCCTCATTTCCATGCCTAAACCCTGCTACCTCTTTTACAATACAAGGGATGCTGAGACGTGGGGTGATATAACATAACAGCAGCACATAACCATGACTACCCGCTTTCAAAATGTCAAGTCTCTAATAAGAGCATGCACTAAAACTCCTTTTTATGGCAGATATTGCAGATTTTCAGATGCAGTACCCTGCAATTAACTGTCATTCCCTCTGTCTCAATTCCAAAGAGATGAAAATGGTGATAATCATTCTCCATTAATACTTATCACATTCGTGATCAGCGAGCAAGATTTCATGAAAAAAAAGAAGCTCAAATTAAAGTTGAGGTTTTTAGTCTTTATTTATCTATGGAAAGTTGAGCAAGACAGTGTTTCTGTTCTTAAAGCTGCCAGAGTGTACAGCTCATAGAGCATTTTTCAACGCTTATCCATTATCTCTAAATAGCTACACAATATGGTAATGCTCCAATTTCACTTACTTAAATAGATCCAGTTTCCATTGTTGTAGGTACAACAATGGAAACTGTATGTCTTAATAAAACACTGTGCAGTACCGTCCTTTAGATCACTACCTAATCTAATCGGAAATAAATGTATCAAACATGATAAAGCTGTGTTGGACTATCAGTAGAAGTGGCTATTGCAGATATTTTGTGCAGGCAATGCTTAATTGTTGCACATGTCAATAGACATGTAGTATTCATTTAAAGATATTATAGCTTATATTAAAGCTTAGAAACAAAAAGTATGAACTACAAGACAGCAACAACTTTTGTAGATTTAACTGAATACGTGGATGATCATCTTATGTGGGCTTTTCACCAGTTACCTATCTTGGAAAATACAGTATGTGGTCAGTTGAGAACTTATTGATTAAGTATTGAGTGATATGAAAATGAATTCAACTTTATGCCCTGTTAAATTTGTTTTTAACCAATGTTGTGTGGATTAAGGGGAACTTGCCCTTGTGTGTGATGTTAGATATTGCAGTAATGACAGTAATAAATACAAATATGCACAATTTTCCCAGTGATGACCCCAATGAAAAACATTTTTTTTTTTCTTTTGGCAATTTTGTTTCATGAATTTGAATTGTCTTCATGCTTGCTGCTAGCTGAGGACTATGTGGTTGACTCCAAAATGAATAAAAATTAGTTTAATTGAAAAAGAAAATGTTATTCAGGCATAAAGTGTGAAACAATAAGACATAATTTATCTTCAGTCCTAAAAACAAGACCAAGCAGTTAATTATAAAAACAAGTTTTAAATGAAGTTTTTCAAATTTAGCGTCTGGGATCAATATATGCAATCCAATATCATGGCAAAGTGTCCACTGTATCCATTTCATGCTTTGCCTCTCAAAAGTGTGAAATGGACATGCATGCAGAAGTTGCAGGACCAGCAGGGGTAGGCATGAAGTACACCATTGCTCACACTGTCAAGGCAATACACCTGACAATTACATCCATGCTCTGTGGTTCTGTCCACCAGTTCAGAAGTTTTGGCGCTGGATATGTGACCTCCCCCTCTAGTGTGCTTGTTGGGCAACTTGGATGATGTCACTGCAGAGATGCACATGTTTTCACTGCCCTATGCGTTGCCAAAAAAACGGTCCTCATAAACTTAAAATATAAAAATAATCTTAATTCTAACCAATATAGAGCCAATCTAAAAGATCGCATTAGTCTTGATACAGCTTCTGCCACCACATTAGATCAATCCCTCTGGGCTCCTTTGATCGGCTCCGTCACCTAGTGGGAGTGGGCATATAGGAGAGGTGGAGAATGAACTCAACTTGGGCGGCTATTGTCCTATGTAGTCCGGAAGATTATTGGATGATGGGGTGGGGGTAGTTTCCTCTGCTCTGTGGTCCGGATGGGCTTGGGCCCCCTGCCCTTGGTGGATTCCGGGGAACGGGGGTGCCTACTGGGGTCAGCGGGGGAGCAGGCCCCGGAGAGGGGCTACTTGGCATCCAGAGGACGGTTTGTGTATTCAACCTCACCTCCTAAATGCATGTAGACATTGTGGGTTCTCAGGAGGGGCCGTGCTGACACCGGCTGCTCTCTGGCAGGAAGCACCATGCCCCTCCCATGTTTTAAATGCACTTTGGAACAGCACGCAGCAACACCACATATGAGCGGGCGGAGGGAGGCATGGGGTCCTCACACCCCCGTTCTCTGATTACCATCTAGGCGGGGGGCCGGGAGGAGGAGTTGGCCGTCTGATCGGGGTCTGGATGCGGGGCCTCCCTGCTGCTATGGGACCGGGGGCGATCTGCTTGTCTCCACCCCCGGGAAAAGGGCAACATCTCCTGGGTCTAGGTACCATCACCCCTCTGAGGGTGGTGGTGCCTGGACCTGTGGTACAGAGTATGTTTGGGGAGTGTGTGTACAGTGTCCGTTTATGTTTGTCTCCACGTTGGGCGAGTGAAGAGTATTTGTATATGTGTGCATGAGGGTGGGAATGTTCGCTTGTGTTTGTGTGTGCCTGTTCGTCTGCATCTATATGTCAGGTCGAGTCTTAGACTCCACCTCTCTGGGAACATCTCAGGCCCTCTCAGGTGCGTGGGCCCATCTCCCCCCACCACACTCCCTGCCAGTGGCTGATGCCCTCGGATGTCGGTGCGTTCGTGGTTCTGGGTGTCTGGGGCTGGGCGCTCAGGTATGTACTGGCTCACTCCCAGTGACTGCTTGGCGGGGCCTGGCGCCCGTGGCTCAGTCGGGCCCCTACCGGGGGGTGGGGGGACCCTCGGACCTCAAGCCTCTGGGTCTGGGGATAGGTCAACTCTGGTGCAGCTGGCTGCCAGCATAGCTCACGGGCACATCACTACAGCCCCCTGTGGCTTCTGCGCTGCGGCTGCTGGTGACCCCACGTCTGGGGTGCTCCTCAGCTCTTTCCAGGAGGGTGGCACGGTTGCCCCTTTGATGGTCCTGCTTGGGCTCTCGTGCACTGGGGGCCTCAAGATGTCTGGGGCCTGGATCTCCTCCATGCCTGCTTCATGCCCTGGGGGGTAGGGCTATGGCTCCCCACACCATCTAGCAGATCGTTACTTAGAGAAACCTTTTGAATACAAGCGCGCTCACGCATACAGGTGCTCACAGACACAAACTATATCTTTCTTGGCTGCTATCTCAAAGCGCCGTCGATCTTGCGTGCTGCACAATAACATTTAATATTTAGTATTTACTGTTAGTTACAGTTGTCTATGTTATTGCTGTGGTGTCGTGTTTATTGTGTTGCTCTCTTTTTGCCTGTTTTCTTTTTTCTTTCTTTTGTTCTCTCTCAACAGGTGATCCAGTGGATTTATTTTTTGTTAGTGTCTTCTCTCACTGTCCCTCTTCCCCTCCCTTTCTTTCTCTCTCCCTTTCCTATCCCCCAGTCATGTTTGTCCCGTCTGTAATAACTTAAAATGAAAATAAATAAATAAATAAATAATAATATTAAGGTCAATCAAATGGACCAATGCAGCAAGGCCGTGATAATCCACTTGGTAAAGTAAATCCATTGGGCATCTTTCTTGATCTTCAGACAATAATTCTGATAGTTAAAGAACCAAATGGGACGGGCACAAAAAAAAAAAAGGTATGAAGTACACCCCAGGGTCCTCCAATGCTAGAAACTAAGCTAGGCGGCTCATATGTATTTACATGTAAATGTGTCAGCAATGTCTGTTTAAACATGTTACCATGTTTATTTGGATATTGGCTTGAAATAAAATATTTTCCTCTGCTGGTTCTGCAGCTTATTACAACTTACTGCATGCGCATCCAGTTCACGCCTTGGAGAGGCAAAGTGTGAAATGGACACAGTGAACCGGCACATCTATTACACTATTACACTTTGCCGTAATACTGGGTTGATATATTGGTATGTATGAGTAACAGTCTATCAAACAAAGTTAGGCACATTGCGCACAGTATCCTGCAAAAGTCTTGAGCACGCCCTAATTTTCCTTATATTGTTTTATAGGAAAGCGCATCGATTTATTGAAACACGTGCAAACATATATGGAAATATAGTCTTTAAGGCGAAAACAGAGTTTGTACAATTCCAACAGGTTTTAAAGTCAATATTTGGTTTGACTACATTTATTCTTCAGCACAGCCTGGACTGTCTTAAGCAAGTTTTCATATAATTTCTTTAAGTAGTCTTTAGGAATAGTTGTCCAGGCTTCTTAAAGGATTTCCAAAGCTCTTCTTTAGACATTCAAGATGAGACACTGCTTCAGTAACGTTGAGGTCCAGGCTAAGAAGAGGCCACTTCATGACTGATGGTGTATATCCAGCTATGCTGCACTAGCAGTGTTGCACTGTTATGTTAAAAAACAAAGCTGTTGTGAGTCATGTGCTTTTCAGATTGTATTGCATTATAGACGGAGCCTACTGTGTTGCACAGATGGTTGCATATACTCACCGTTGTCTTTCCTGACCTCTGATGTATATACTAACATTGATTTGAAGTAAAAATGTTCAAATTTAGATTCTTCACTTTACAGATCTGTTGCCACTGATTTTCTATTCAGTTTCTAATTTGGCACACCTATGGCATTATTTAGTAAACAATATGTAGTAAATAACTTAAAACAGCGAATCTTAACCATGGGGTCGGGGCCGTGAGCCACACCTTGATGGCCGCAACATTTTTTTAGTTTTACACCTGTGGGCCGCGAGGGCCGCGGGACATCATAAGTTGATTGAAGACATTGAAGACACCAGTGACTACTGTTAGCCATGAAAATCTCAGCTACAATACAGCTTCCCACCGCTTGGTGGGAGTTGTTTAATCAGCCTCAATAAGCAAGCAGTTAGCAAAATATATGGAATTCTTAAAATGCAAAAATGAAAGATAAAAGGTAAAAAAAAAACACTCCTAAAAGGCAAAATTTTGGCGCAAGGACAACCCTGATGCAGAAACAGTCAGTTGTGTCACTGACTGGTAACTCTAAATGTGCTTTAAAAGCTAGCTACCTCGTACCCAGACTTGTGGCACAAAGTAAAAAGTCTTTCACTATAGCGGAGGAGTTGATTGTGCCTGCCGCTGTACATATGTGCCATGAGATGATCGGAGAGGCTGCTGCAAAGAAGCTAAAGACCATCCCACTCTCAAACGACACTGTGAGCCACCGTATCACGGACATGGCCTTAGACATACAGCATCAGCTTCTAGAAAAAAATAAAAAGGAGTCAATTTTTCTCTTTGCAACTAGACGAGTCCACTGATGTCACAAATGGTGCATTGCTGCTGGTTTTTGTTCATTATCGCTGGGACAGCAGTTTGCATTAAGACATGCTCAGAAATGTTTCCGCTGCATTGACAACTGAAAACGACCTGGACTAGCAGAACTGTGTTGGCGTGTGCAGCGATGGTGCAGCTTCAATGGCAGCATCACGGCATCATTAGGCAGATTCTTGATCGTGCACCAGAAGCTAAATGGACCCACTGTTTTCTCCACCGTAAAAGCCTTGCAGCAAAAAAGATGTCGCCAGTGTTCCACGAGGTGATGGATGTGAGTGTGAAAACTATCAATTTCATTAAAAATAATGCTGTGAACTCCAGATGTTTTGCCAGGCTTTGTGAGGACATGGAAGCAGATCATGTCCAGCTGCTCTACCACAGTGAGGTGAGATGGCTTTCAAGAGGACTGGTCCTCAAGAGTTCGTTTGAACTGAGGAATGAGGTCTTTTCTTATTTATCATGGAGAAAAAATCGCCTCTTGCACATTATTATGCCAACTCAAAGTTCACTGCTAAGCTTGCTTACCTCTGTGATATTTTTTCACTGCTGAACCAGCTGAACATCTCACTTCAAGGGAGAAACGGCAACATGTTTTTTGTTGCAGACGAAGTTGACGCTTTCAAGAAGAAACTTGCTTTGTGGACTAAGAGGCCCAGGAAAAAAGGATAGACATGTTTCCACTTTTGTATCACATCTTGGAAAACTCCCCTCAGGTGAAGATCAGTGACTCTGTCTGTCAGCACCTTTCACAGCTGACAGAGAAATTTGATGAATATTTCCCTGAGGATCCCAGAGAAGGACACATGTGGATTTTGGACCCATTTTCTATGGCTCCCACTAAAAATGATGTTGCTTTGCCCTCACATCTGAAATCCCAGCTTCTGGAAGTTTCCACCGACGGCACTTTAAAGTTGCAGTGAGGCAAAGTAGACCTGGGCTCCTTCTGGATTGCTGTCTCAAACCCATGTCTGGCACTGAGAGCTGTGAAACTTCTTCTCCCATTCACAGCTACATATCTGTGTGAATCAGGATTTTCCATTGTGGCCACGACCAAGACCAAAGCCCGAAACAGACTCAGAGCAACACTGGAAGCTGCTCTGAGAGTGAGCCTTTCCCCTCATTCCACCCAGACTGGATCTGATCGCGTCTCAGAGGCAGCCTCACGTGTCTCATTAAGAGGTGAACATAAAAGGGGAGTTGCAGCTTGCAGATTGTTGTGACTGTTTGTTGTTGCTCATTTGTCTCAAATATAAAGAGTAACTTCTGCCAATGAAAAAAGGTTTACTGCTGAGGCAACTTTCAGATTCACTCACAGATTATAAGGCTTCATTTGCACTTTATTTACATTTTTATAACAGTTTATTTATTAATTCATTCATTTAATTACAAAGTTATTTTGAATGTATTTATTTTATCACTGCATTATTTATCCAATTTCTATTTTTCCCTTTTTTTTTCTTGTCTCTTTTGCTGTAGTAAAATTGAATTATTAATTGTTTTTGTGTTATTAAGGCTCACTTGAGCCTTTCAATTTCTAGTGGCAGTTTGATTTGTTCCATGAATTATTAACCTGTTTGGCACTTTGTTTTATGTGCAGGTTCACATACACATATAAATACACGTCTTTGTCATTGTAACATTGCATCATGTCATCATCATGTTCATTTGACACGCTTTTAGGCGTTAAAAGGAAGTAGATTTGATTTAGTTTTTAAATATAAATCAAACCAAAAGCAACATCAATTTATTAATACAGTGTTAATATCTGAATCGGCCCCGGGCCACTTTGTAGTGGAAAAGTTGGGCCCAGAGATAAAAAAGGTTAAGAACCCCTGACTTAAAACATGTTTTATATTTTAGATTCATCAGAATAGCCACCCTTTGCTTTGATCACTACTTTGCACATTCTTGGTATTCTCTTGATGAGCTTCATGAGGTCGTCACCTGACATGGTTTTCCAACAGTCTTGAAGGAGTTCCCAGGGATGCTGAGTACTTTTTGGGACTTGTGCCTTCACTCTGCGGTCCATCTCATCCCAAACCATATCATTTGAGTTTAGGTCAGGTGACTGTGGCGGCCAGGCCATCTGGTGCAGCACTCCATCACTCTCCTTCCTGGTCAAATAGCTCTTACACAGGCTGGAAGTTTGTTTGGAGTCATTGTCCTGTTGAAAAATAAATGATAGTCCAACTAAATGCAAATCGGATGGGATGCCGTGTCACTGGAGGATGCTGTGGTAGCCATGCTGGTTCAGTGAGCCTTCACTTTTGAATGAATCCCCACTAGTGTCACCAGCAAAGCACCCCCACACCATCACATGCTCCATCCTCCATGCTTCACGGTGGGAATCATGCATGTAGAAACACCCTTTCTGCGTCACACAAACACACAGCGGGTGGAACCAAAGATCTCAAATTCAAACTCATCAGACCAAAGCACAGATTCCCTCTGGTCTAATGTCCATTCCTTGTGTTTCTTGTCCCAAACAAATCTCTTCTGCTTGTTGCTTTTCCTTAGTCGTGGTTTCTTAGCAACTGTTTGACCATATAGGCCTGATTCGTGCAGTCTCCTCTGAACAGTTGATGTAGAGATGTGTCTGCTACTGGAACTCTGGCATTTATCTGGGCTCTAATCTGAGGTGCAGCACCTCAGCACCAGAGGTGACTCTTGGTCTTCATTTCCTGGGGCAGTTTATCATTTTTCCTTTGCTACATGATTCTGTATATCTTGCTTCATATATTCAATCTTTTCAGTATGCATATACAATGTAGAAAGTAGCAAAAATAAATAAAAGCTATTAAATGAGAAGGTGTGTCCAAACTTTTGACTGGTAGTGTGTATATACAGTATACTCAGTTACTCAGTGTGGTAGAGTTCTTCACACCTCTTAGTCTGAGGCCTTGTCAATGCATGCTTTGTAGCTACTTTGAGGAATCTAAAATATAAGACATTTTTGGAGTTATTTATCTTTTTTTTTTCTTTGCTACATAACTCCATATATGGTCCCTCCTATTTGATGTTTTCAGTATGTGTCTATAATGTAGAAAGTAGTAAACATATAAGAAATATAAGAAAAAACATTAAACAAAAAGGTGTGTTCAAACTTTTAACTAATAGTAGGTGTAACTGAATGGCCAGATCAATCTCTCAGATCCTGTGGTAAGCTGGATTTTCCCCTATTTCTTATGGGCTTGCCATTAAGATACTTTTCATCTAGTATATATAGCTGTTTTAGGCTTACCAGTTCTTCCTGTGTGATCCACAGATTTTTTTAAGGACATATTGCAGACCATGCCTAGATATACTCCACACCAAGTTTTTAGCTGTGAAGCCTTTTTCAGCTAATAGCCTTCTGAAAATCACCTTGTTGGTGCAATAATATTATTTTATGCCTGTAAAACTGTGTTTTTGTGACTGATTGTTACTAATAAAGTGCAATTTAACTAAATACTCTAACTTCTACAGGTAACACATACGGGTATATGTTGTTGTTATGCATGATAAGCTTATTAATTTCAAAGCTGCTTTTACACACACACTCTTCATACAACCTCACATGCAGTCACTTCCGGAATGCTTCATTTCCAGCTGCACCCATGGAATTTATCCCTCTCCATATACACCAATTACATATAAAACACTGATGAATCACATTAGGGCAATGTAGACTAGAACATTAATCATGTGTAAGGCAATCACAGATAATTTATGGCTTCTCCTGTGTTTCTAAATGATCTCTCTCCTGTCCCTGATTGATCCATTATTTGGTCGTAAGCAGAAACATGTTTGCCACATCAATCAAATGATTAATCACAAATAATTGCCTTGACAGCTGAACATAATATACTGTATAGTGTGTGTGTGTGTGTGTGCGTGTGTGTGGAGTGGAGGGTTAAATACAGTAAAATGGAGAGGGGAAGGTGAGTTGTGTTTTTGTAGCTGTGGTTCTTAACTCTCATAGAGACTGTGTATTGTTTACAGTTCTTTGAAACTCATTCACAGTGTGAATGTCCTTGCACTGAAAAGTCAAGCATGAATACTGTTTTTCTTTTGTAGCCATACAAAATCAATATTATATTAATGTGTGTAATACAAATGGTTGCTTATGGTAACAAGCCCATAACAAATGATCATCTGAGTACAGTTGCCATCAGTGCTACAGAGCATTTTAGTGCTTTCTGGTCAGGCAATTGGAATTCTAATGGATTCCGCATCCTTAGCACTGGGATCCACAGATGGGTCATCCAAATATACTGTCATGTGCCGTGGGAGTGTCTGGGGGTTTCCTGTTTGTGAGAGGAGTTCCAGATTTCCATCCTCTGGGGTGGAGTTTCCAGCACCTCATGTACTCCTCATCCCAGGGCAATCAGCAGGAAGGTTTTTAAACCAGCGCCGCCTGCCACTCTCCACCAGTTTGTCCTGCTACCATTGGTGGTAACTCTGCCTCCTTGTGCTAAGCTTCATGCTCATCTTTCCCGTATTTAACGTTGCCTCCCTGTTTGCAGTTCCATCAGATTCAACCCTGATTATGCTTCACTTCCTGCCCAGTAACCTCTCTCTCCTCTGTTACAGAGTTTCCCGTTCAGTCGCTCTCCTTGTGTCCCCCGTGTTCGAACGATTCTCTGTCCTTGACCTTCAAGTTTTCAGTTTCAAGCCATGTTCTAGTTGGAGTTCGCCTTTTTGTAAATAAAACCTTGTAAATAGTTTACACGTGTATTGAGTCTGCTTTTGGGTCCAAGCCGCACACGAACCTCCAGTTCTTGGCATATGCAGCCAACCACTTGTGAGTAGGATTATCACAATACTCAATACTCAGGAAAATACTTGACATTCAATAACATATTGCATATTGTGGGTGCAATTATTAGCATCATTTTAAGATGTACATATGAAAAATATTTTACGATTCTCTTAGGGGTTGCCAAAAAACAAAAAAGACACTATTTTTAGGTATTCTGAGGTAATGCATTGTTTCTTGGGATTTGGCTCCACATTTTCTTTGCTTTTTGTTCTAAGTGCTGGAAGACGTTTCTTAGTTTCAATCTTGGACTTAATAGAACCATATCACTTTTTAAACAGAATTAGGGGTACAGAGTGCCCCCAGAGGAGAGATTGGTGAGTGCAGCAGACTTCAGTGGGCATGTAGCTGCAAGGAACAGAAGTGACGAGAAAGAGTTGGGTTGCATGATTAGGCGAAATGCAGGATGACAGATGGTGGTGAATTTGCAAAAAGGCTAGAAATGGCGGTGGTGAAGACATTTTTTATGAAGTGGGAGGAACAAAGGGTGACTTAGAAGAGCAGAGGAATGTGCAAATAGGTCTGTCAGATGACTTTGGACATTAAGAAGAGAAAGTGAGTGAAAACTCACTTTAAGGATTAAGTGGTGGATGTTGAAGAAGGAAGAATTTTGAGTTCAGGAAGAACTGAAACAGACTCTGGGTGGTAGGGAAGAGTTACCAGACCACTGGGGAAGTCCAGGCTTGACAACTAATGTGATATTTACTTTGACAGTGTTGATGGAGGAGTATAGAGAAGGTCAGAAGGAGTGGCACTATGTCTAGAGAAGGCAGCTGAGAAAGCATATGATAGGGTGCCAAGAGAAGAACTGTGGTACTCTATGAGGAAGTCAGGAGTGGCAGTATGTGAGGTTGGTGCAGGACATGTATGCAGACAGTTAGACAATGGAAAGGTGTGCAATAGAAATTACAGATGGGTTCAAAGTGGGGCTGAGGTAACATCAAGAATTGCCTCAGAGTCTCTTTTTTTGGGATGGTGATGGACAGACTGACAGATGAGGTCAAGGAAGAATTTATTGGGATTTATTTCTTTATGTTGATTATGATGCTTGCAGAAAACATTGCGATCTGTAGAGAGAGTAGGGAGCACTTGGAAGAGAGACTGGAGAGGTGGAGCTATGCACTGGAGAAAAGAGGACTGAAAGGCAGTTGAAACAAGACAGAAAACATATATGTGAATAAGAGACAGAGAGGTGAAAAAGTGAACATCACAAGTAGAAATAGTGAAGCTAGATGACTTTAAATACCTGGGGTCAACCATCCAAAGCAGCACACAGTGGACAGAGGAGGTGAAGAAGAGTGTGCAGGCATGATGCAGTGGGTCATGACAAGTCTCAGTGTGATTTGTGATGGAGGGAAGAAGAAGATAACAGTTTTTAGACACAAATAATTGTTTTAGTCTTTTAAATTTAGACCATCCACCATAACATCACAGACTTGCAGGACTGATAACATGCCTACCTTCCACATTAGCATTGTCATTTTATTATTAATTATAGCCATTATGATATCAGACAGCTAATGTAACTATTGGATAAGAGTACCTTCAGATGCTCTTTTATTTCTACAGGTGTTAACACGGCGGATGGATCTGCATGTTTAATTTGGCAAAGATTTTATGTGCTACCAATTACTAATGCTGTTGTTGGTCCCAAGCCAACACCAGCATTAGGAGTACACTAGCTTGTGAGTCTCCGAGGCTGTGTTTGTGGCTACTGAGTAATTGCTAATAATTTAGTGGCTAACATTAACATGTGCACCAGCCAAGTTAATATGCATGATGATTTATCCTCTATATACTTTTGGAAATTCCTCTTAAGTGTTGTGGACATCAGCTACTTAGACATGATATCCAAGCACACAGCTGCTAGTAAGGCTGTGTGCCTGCCTGTCTGCAATGCTGCTATAGGAAGTTATGTACCAGTTGGAGGAGTCAAAGATGGTGCTGTTTATATCAATACTGTTACAAATGAGTACTGTATTTAATTTCATAGTAATTTTTTGTACTGATTAGCATCTGAAAATCAATTTCTTGACAACCTTAGTTGTAGGAAGTGCTCATATTTATGGAACTGCACTATAATTAGCTTTCCATGCGCATCAGAAAACCTGTTCTGGGACTGTTCTAGGCTTACCTCGTGTCTGTTAAAGCTGCCTGCAAATGTAAAAACATAAAGATTAAGCTGATAGATACTCCTTTCCCATCTGAGGATTCTTAATGCAGTTCTTTGCAAAGAACTGGCGTAGATTAATTAAACTAAGTTGCAGAACCAATGTGGGATAGAAATAATCTACGAAATACTATTGGAGCTTAAACTAAGTCTTCAAGTAGGCAGGTTTAATTTTTTTACTAATAAAGACTATTTGAATAAATATTAATATCCATTATATTGTAACTATTATATGCAACTACCTTAGTTGTTGATGAGACTAATTTATCAAATTATGTATATTGATAACTTCATCCAGGATTGGGGTGGATGAAGTACATTGAAAAGACTGTGTTGCTGTGAGGTGATAGTACTAACTATTGCATCACCACACTGGCCAGCTGAAGAAGATGCGTACATGGATGGATATGCATAACAACAGCTCATGCTCATTACATTTAAAGTACGTCTGTTTTGTTTAATTTTAATGTTATGTTGTTTAAGCTAAAAAACTTGTTGAAGCTGGAAGGTGAAGTAAAGCAAGAGAACTTTATATGAACTTACAAATAGGTAGAAAAACAAGACATTAGGGACAATTTGCAAAAGTTCAAAACAAATTCAAGAAAATGAAAACCGTAATGGGAAAACAGGTTTACAAATACAACAGAGCTAAGATGCAGGCGGAGGGAAAATGAGGCAGACAATCGAAATCAGCGGAAACAAAGACAGGACATAAAACAAATTAAAATACACAAGAAAGTGATGCA
>VOQK01043950.1:3141-16103 GCA_015052645.1 Benitochromis conjunctus
AAAAAATTTTAAAAAAAAAAAAAAAAAAAAAAAAAAAAAAAAAAAAAAAAAAAAAAAAAAAAAAAAAAAAGATTAATGAGCAACAAGTGGGAAGGTGAGCAGCACAAAGACAAGTCTCATAATAACTTAAGCTTATGGATATAACCCCAGTTCTCTAATTAGCATCCATTGGAATCTCACAATATTGATTACAGCAGCCCTTGGACTGGCTCAAAGATGTTCGTTTCAAGAGGAGTTAAGATCCAAGAGGATCGTAAGTCACTAACAATTGAGTTATATAACTCAATATATATAGTTAGATATATATATATATATCTATATATATAAGATATAGTTATATTCTTATATAACAATTCTTGTTATATAAGAATATAACAGGTGGACACAATGTCAAATGTCATTCAAAACACTTGCTTACCACACCACGTTCCATAGCAAGGAAGGTGGTGTGGAAGAAATACTGACTCCCAGATTGCCAGACATGACTGTTAAGAAGACAGCTGTCCCTAGTAGCTCTTCACGGGTGTGGACTTCTACCTGACAAGAATCTGCAGTGAAGACTGAATATGCTACATTTTTTACTGTAACACCTAACTTGAGTGGACTTTTGAAATTGAAGTATAAGCCAGGGCAACAACTCCTACTGTCGAATGAGAAACATGCTACTTAGACTCAGGCTTTCCTATATGTGGTTTAGCCCAAGAAAAACTGGTCACGCTGTCTAAAACCCTGAGTTCTGTTCATGTAAATCCAAAGCAATTAGACCGGATACAATGTAAGCATCTGCTGTTGCTCCTGAGAGATGAGAAGGTGGGTCAATTTATTGAGGAATATGCAACTATACCTTTTGGTATAAGGCAGGGTTAAGCCTGATACTGACCTTAGGATTACCTGGAGAGAAACAAATGCATGTCTGTTGCATGGATGTCCTCCACACTTAGCTGAGGCTGAAGCGATCAATAAGGCTGTCTTCAAGAACAGAATTTTTAACTCAGCCTGTTTCAGTGGTTCACAAAGGGAGCATGGGATGGCAGTTAATACTATAGGAAGGTCTCACAATGTATTAGGCCTAGATGTGGGTAATTTACGCCATACACCCTTCATGAAACAATCAAGGTTGCTGGCCTAGCCATCCCCTCAAAACCCATTTGGCACTCTGAAATAGCTGCCAAATACACTCTGATGGTTAAGAAAGCCTTACCCTTTTCAGTTATGTCCTCTGTCTCGGTGCTTCCCTGGACAACACAGGGCTACCACAATCATAGAGTGACCTCTGTCTATCACTCTGGGTAGAATTGGGGAAATGATGGCGACTGGGGAAAATGCATGCTCGGTGATTCATGAGGCAGCACATCCACCCCAGAATGGTGCTTTGATCATGCATGGAGAAAAATAATGGAGGTTCTGAGCATTCAGAACTGACTGAACTGCAACCTGATCTGCTTCACTACCAAGGCTGCTCTTGGCATACAATGTGTTGCCCCTGGATAAAAGTGCCACCCCAAAATTCCCAACTGTTACATCCTGTGAGGATGTGGGAGTGTGTGGGTGGGGTGTTTGCCCACTTTCCCTGCCTCCTCCTCTCTTGCCACTCCTACCACTTTGTCTCTCTCACTCTCCTCTCTCCCCAGGACACAGCTGCTGGTCATTGGCCTCATTTACCACCTGGACCCAGTCAGCAATCACCTCTCTGAGGTTATTTGAGCTGGGGATGAGCTGTGAGTGAGGTGTTTTTTCTTCCTCTGTGTGTTTTCTTCCAGGTTTTGGAGCGGCCCCTTCGAGCAGTGAGTAGATGGGGCTGGTGGGCCCTGGAAGTGTCTCCCCATGGTGAGGAGTTAAAGAGTGCGAGCAGTGGGAAGTGTTTCCCTTATTTTGTTTGGTAGTTTTTTTCCTTTGTTGCTGCGACTGCTTCCTTTGTTTCTTTGGCATTATTGGAAAGACGGCGTTGCCTGCTCTTTAAGTTAAGATTATTTGTAATAAAGCTATAATATATACAGAACACTCTGTCTGGTTTCTTTTCGTTCTGTTCTGGACCCATGTGTTACCGGTCCTCACACTCACACCCCTAGACCTCTTCGTGGGGATGTAACACCAACATATCAGTCGCTCTCAATTACTACAGGTGCTACTCCACACAGTTTGTGTGTCAGTTTGTGTAACCTGGGTGACCTCAGTCCCCTTGTCTGTTAATGTAGGCTGTAACTATGGAATTGTCTGGCCTCACTAAAACATGACAGCTTATTCAAGGAAAGAAATGTTTTAACAACAGATGAACTGCAATTAGTTCCAGACTATTTGTGGATAGAGTACATGTTGGACCCTGATCTCCCATTCAGTGCTCGCCTTATGAGTGGCACCCTAACCCACATGGGAGGCATCCTTCCTGGTTGAAGCCATCCCAATGTTCGGAGCCAGGAAACCTGGGTTTTTCCAATACCAATGCTCTAGTGAGCAGTCTATGGGGATCTTCACATCATGGTGGCCATTAAGGTCTAATTCCAGTAAGGCTACTCAGTACTAAAAATCTGGGGTAAGAATATTACCCTTGCAACAGAGTGCTAGGGTTGACTGCATGGCCACCTTTCTAAGGACAGAAAACATTTCACCCAGAAGGAGTCTAGACAAACCCCTATAAGCATAATGCATCAAGTTGGTCTCAACATACTCTTTTTCCACATTTATCGGGAAATTTAAATATATTTTGTATGAGCCACGATCTGGCAGGTGAGGACTGCCATCAGTCAGTCATCAGTTTGTGGCCTCTCAAATCCCCTTTTCCCTGAACTGGACCACTGCTATCTTAGTGCATTTTACAACCACCCTTGGACTCTGTGACACACCAAATGGCAGGTTATTCCCTAGAAAGCAAATCTAATATACTTTCAATCTGAAGTATGTATGGGGATACAGAATTAACTGTCCCCTAGACTGATTGATGTGAACCATTCACCCACTCATACAAACTGTAGCAGAGGAGAAGTGGTTCAACATCCTGAACTTGTATTTCTTTAAATGCCACTCAGGGTACAGAGATTTAGAATGGCTCGATACCTAATGGCAGTCAGAATGCTGTTGCCTAGCATGCAAAGGTCTGTACGTTTCTCCATGGATTTGACCATTACTGACCGACCACCAGACTGATCATGCTGAACAATGTTACAGCAGCAGCCCTTACACACGTGCTTAACCTGCTCTGCAGTACTGGGCATGGATTGGGCACGCTAGAGGATTTCTGGCCTTCGGGCCACCCTCATGAATTCTGTTCACACTGTTTGCTCAGAGGAATTCATGCCAGTGGGCTCCTGGCAGGTCACGGAGGTGCTTGTCTGTTCATCCTTGCACAAAGGAGCAGGTAAGCGCGATCTTGTTGATGGATTAAGGACCTTCTATAGCCCTCTCTAGCTGTCCTAGAGTAACTTCCAGTTTACTGGAATCTCCTCCATGCTCCTGAGACTGTGCTGGGAGTAACTGTACAGCAAACATTCTGGCACTGGCACATGTTGATGAGCCATTGCCAGAAGGTGCAACCTCTGTAGAGGCCAGGTCCTAGCCAAAAGCGACACTAGTGAAAAAACAGTCAGAAAAGATGAGGAGGAAGAAAATGTCAGAGGCTTTCATCTTTAAAACTAATCCTGCCTTGGGGTTATCTCATTCTTGCCCCTGAATGGCACCTGTTGTTAATGTCAATGACACCAAAGGAGCTGAAACTGAATAACAATCCCCTTTGCTACTTATCTGACCAGATCATTATACCAGAAGCTTAACTCGATGCTTCATCAGCTCCCTGTTAAATCCAAAACCCCCTTCTTATCCTAAAGACCTCACGGTACCGTTTCACCGTCTCTCTGTGCAATAACATATGCCTTAGTAAATCCATTTAGTAATTCATTTTTAATTCTTTTATTTATTGAGACATAACTAAAGTAATTTATTATTTTTTTATTTTATTTTAAAAGACACTAATTATACATCAATATTTCAAAATGAATTATAAACCCATTAATAAATACTTCACGATTTCCCAAAAAAGAATACAGCTAATAATCTAATTTCAAGCAGCTGGTTACCAGCATGAAGCCATCAGGTTCCCCCTCTGATGTCGTTCCTGTTAACTATTTAAAGAAGTTTTTCCTACCCGTGATCCAATTGTGCTTGCCATTATAACAGTAGTTTGACCTATAGTGCAGAGCCCAAGAAATGCTGCTGTGCAACCCTTGCTGAAAAAAATGTCCAACTTTGACCCTTTACCCCAAATTTTAAGCCCATCTCCAAGCTACCTTTGTTCTGTAAACTCCTGGAAAAATGTTTATATCCAACTGAAGTCCTTCCACACACACGGCATTGCACGTTGCTATGCGCATTATTGTTTTTTGCAAACTCTCTGCTCTCTGTAGAGCAACTAATATATTGCTAACATTTGACAATGATCCAGCAGAAACTAAAGCGTTTTCCTAATTCATATGACCTGGACCGTTTACCTTTTATGACTTACTTACTTACTAAAATGAAAGTGAAATAAAGTGTATTTTACTATTTTTTTACCCATATGATAGGAACAAACTGGTTGAAATCTTTGGCATCTATAAGCGTAAAAACTTGAGATTCTAAGATATATTCATGCAATATGTGATTTTGTGAAACTTTATGACATCATTGTAACATTGTAGGGCATTGTACTGAAAAAGGGTGTGTTGTACAGCTTTCTCCATGCCCTTTTATGTGATATAATTACTTAAATTTAATCAGCTTGAGCTGGTATTGGTTTCTACCATCACACAAAATTTTAAAATGATATCTTGAAAACTGGGTCCTAGACTGCTAACAAACAGACAATTTATGTTTCGTTCTCAGAAATCCACAAAAAACATCTGGTCAGTTATATTATAAATAACATTAAAAAGATGAGTAGGTTCATACTTGTCTATCTGCTCCTCAGCATCACTTGCTTTTTGTCCTGGCTGCATGGTATCTCCCTTCGACGAAATGCTGATGTCACACTTGACATAACCTTTGACCCCAGTGCTAATGTCATCAGGATTGGTTAGCATTGCCCACTTATTGATGAACTGGTGACCTACAGGAGTAAGGAAGAGACACTAGTGTGATTCATGAACAGGTACATTAAATAAATGAAAGAACCAAAACATAATATGGAAATATGTTTATCTGTGCCAAGTTTCATTTCAGTACAATTTGGCACTGAGTTTTTGTTGTTGTTGGCTTGTTTTTTTGTTTTTAATAGCTTGTGAAAAGCTTAGAATCAAACAAGTCAGAGTTTGTCAAAACTGCAAAGCAAACAGTTTCCACGGCTGCTTTGACATTATCTTGACAGAACTGTAATTCTTTGCTAAACCTTTCCACTAGAAATGTGAAGTTACATACACTATGTTGCTAAAAGTATTTCCTCGTCTGCCTTCACATGCCTTCATATGAACTTGAGTAAATAGTTATGGTAAATGGCCTGATAACATGCCTTATTCACCCATTCATACAACCACTCTTTTCTGTGTTTAAGTGTTTTCTATCTAACGTTCACACACATAGAGCAACTTGGGGTTAGTATCTTCCCCAAGGATATTTGGCATGAAGACTTGAGCAGCCAGTGATTGAAACAACAACCTTCTAATAAGTAGATCATCCGCTCTACCTCCTGAGCTACAGCCACCCAAAAGTGAGAGACATTCTTAATCCACAGGGTTTAATATGATGTTGGCCCAACATTTACAGCTATAACAGCTTCTAGGAAGGTTTTCCACAAGGTTTAGGAGTGCTGAGGGTCGCAGATACCAACAGACTCAACGAACTGATCCACAAGGCCTGAAATGTTGTGAGCATGGAGCTGGACTCTCTTAAGGCGGTATCAGAGAGGCGGATGTTGTCCAAGTGCTGGACAGTACCTCGCACCCACTCCACGATGTGCCGGCCAGTTACAGGAGCACGTTCAGTGATAGACTGAGATTACCCATAATGCACCACTAAACAACACAGGAAGTCATTCCTGCCTGTGGCTATGAGACTGTACATCTCCTCAATCTTTTTTTTTTTTTTTTTTTTGCCTGTCCTGTTCGGTACTTTAGCAATCAGAATTTTTGTCTGAAGGCCAAGAAAGATGCCCAACGGATTTCTTTTTCCAAGTGGATCATATTGCCATATTGGTCCACTTTATTGATCTTTATCTTTTTTATTTATTTATTTTATTTTAAGTTATTACAAACTGGACAGACATGACTGGGGGATAGGAAAGGGAGAAAGAAAGAAAGGGAGGGAAAGAAAAACAGAGGGGACGAGGGACAGTGAGAGAAGACACTAAAACATCCGCTAGATCACCTTTGGAAGAAAACAAAGAAAACAAGCAAAAAGAGAACAACACAGTAGGGAGACCACAGCAACAACCTAGATAAGTGTAAGTAACAGTAAATAATAAATACTCAATGTTATTGTGCAGCACGCAAGACCGACAGAACATGGTATGCTTTGAGGCAGCAGCCAAGGAAGGTATAGTGTTTCTGTGTACACCTGTGTGCACACCTGTGTGCATGCCTGTGTGTGTGAGCGCGCTTGTATTCAAAAGGTTTCCCCATGTAACTATCTGCTAGAGGGTGTGGGGAGCCATAACCCCACCCCCCAGGGCATGAAGCAGGCATGAAGGAGATCCAGGCCCCAGAGATCCAGAGGCCCCCAGAGTGCAAGAGTGTTAGGAGCCAGAATCAGACTGTGTGGTATTTTGCGCTTGTGTTTTTTCCTTGTCTCCCTTTTATGGGCACAGGTAGGCGGGGTGGCGGTGCTCTGAACCTCTGGCACACCTGGCTGTCATCAGACGCTCTCAGCGGGAGTGTTTTTAAGGAGCGGCTGAATTGATGCCTGGTGTCGGAGTATTGCTCTTCCTGGAGAGCTGGTGAGCTGCTCGTCTCTGCTTAAGTTTTTATGGATTTGTTCTTTCGGGATGCTGCACAGAGTTTTGTTCGGTTCCTTTTCAGTCTCTCTCATCTCGTTCCCTCTCCGTGTCGCCCCGTCTGGTTTTCCCGTGGACCTGCCGGGGTTTGTGATCAGCTGTACAGTTAAGCACTCCAACTCCCTACATTCTTATTTGCGTTTTCGGTTTTCGCTGGACACCCCTAATTTCGTTATCTTTTCCTGTAGATCGAGTGTGTTGCCAGTGAGTGTGCCTCCCTTCCCTTTTCACCCTCGGGCCCTGCGTTAATTTACACTGTTTACTTTGTACATATACCAACGCTGTAAAATAAAACTCCCTTTACTGCATGCCGTGCCTCCGTGTGTTTTGCTTCCTGAGTCTACACGCAGCTCCTCATAACAAAGAGCCCAAAGAGGACCACCGGAGGAGCAACCGCGCCATCCTCCTGGAAAGAGCTGAGGAGAGCCCCAGATGTGGGGTAGCCACAGGGGACTGCAGTGACATGCACCCCCAGCAAGGGACCCCCAGCCCCCTGGAAGGGGCCCAACCGAGCCCTTGGCGCCAGGCCCCGCCAAGCAGCCACCGGGAGTGAGTCAGTTCATACTTGAGTGCCTAGCCCCGGACACCGAGAACCACCAACGCACCAACAGCTGAGGGCATCAGCCACCGGCAGGGAGTGTGGTGGGGGGAGATAGGCCTCCATACCTGGGGGGGTCTGAGATGTTCCCAGAGAGGTTGAGTCTAAGATTCAACCTGACACATAGACACAGGCACACACAGACACAAGAGCCTTCCCACCCTCATGCACACAACCACAAACACTCGGCACTCACCCAACATGAAGACAAACAGAAATGGACACCGTACACAGTGTACACACACTCCCCAAACATACTCTATACCCCAGGTCTATCCGCCCCTAGACCCAGGAGATGTTACCCTTTTCTCTGGGATGGAGACAAGCATGTGTCAGTAGGTGTCAGCACGACCCCTCAATGTTGAATACACAGACCATCCTCCAGACGCCATAAAGCGTGCCCACCCCCAAGGCCCTATATGTGTGTGTTATGAGAGCATGAATAATGTGGATGTCCTCAGTCTAATGCACAGTACACAGTGCAATAGTTGAACATCCTCTGCAGTGAAAATGAGAAAATAACAACGTTTTACAGTTTCCAGTAAAATATCAATCGTATGTATTTAATCTCTGTAATATTCTGGATATTTATAATTGAGCTACTTGTATATATTAGAGCTATTTCATATATTTTGTAACATTGTTATATATTGTGTTATTTAATTCGTTAA
Source organism: Benitochromis conjunctus (assembly GCA_015052645.1). Lineage (NCBI taxonomy): Eukaryota > Metazoa > Chordata > Actinopteri > Cichliformes > Cichlidae > Benitochromis > Benitochromis conjunctus. The sequence continues at coordinate 11,363 of VOQK01043950.1, forward strand.
GTCTGTTACTGTTCTTATTGTCTTGAGTGGAAAGTCTGTAGCCACTGAATATGCAGGAGGTTGTCAACGTCTGTGCCTCAGCATCCACTGACCCTGCTCTGTGATTTTACACAGCCTACCACTGCATGGCTAAGTTGCTGCCGTTCCCAATTGCTTCCACTTTGTTATAATAAATAACAATAAACAGTTAATTGTGGAATATTTAGTAGCAAGGACATTTCGTGACTGGGCTTGTTGCACAGGTAGCATCCTATCACCTGACATGCCAAGGGACTATACAGATGCAAATTAGCTTAAGCTAACTCTGGTACAATGCACTGAATGGCAACATTTGGGTTAATATTGTACATGATCCCTTTTCAAATAAAATTAATTAATTAATATTGATCACACAGGAACTCACTAAGCTTCTGAGAACAACCTGCTCTTTTCAAATGTTTGTAGTCTCCATGCTGATAAATGAATTCAGTTATTTGGATTGGCGAGTGAATACTTTTGGCAATATATAGTATATTAAAGATTTAGGATACCTGGCTGTTTGTAGACTGTCCATACATCTAACTTAAACGATCCAACACAGAAACTCCTCAGCATTTTAGAGTGTAAAACCTGGAGAGAGAATGAAGGCATGGAGAAACACAGTGAACTTAAATCACTTAAAAAGGTAAACACTGGACTTTTGAACCAATCATTTAGGGATGCCAGAAATGTAGTTTTTACCCACCGTCAGCTTGATCACTTTGTCGAAGAAGATATCTTTGTGGCCAAAAAAGTCAAACACGAAATACTGATGGAAAGAAATGACAGGAGGGGGTGACATGTCGTGTTAAGTAAAGGCACAGTAAACTATGATACTGGAGCACACGGGATGTTTTCTGGTCCAGTTCTTTTAGTTTAGTTTGATTTTTTTACCTCATTGTAAAAAGGAGCATTGGTTCCTTCCTTGACTGATGTTTGTTTCTTCTCATCACCAATCTCTATCACTATACTCGGGTCAATGTTTTCCCCCACAAGCTGTCTGGCCTCTGTGATATTAATGGCAATCTATGAGCCAGATCAACAATAAAACATGTTACATTAGAGGATTGTTCCCATCAGGGTTAATAAAATTGTCCAGTTTACATAAAACTAAAAATATAAAATACCAGCGCTCACATTTCTTAGTACTTTTTAACATTAAAAGAAACACATCTGGTAGACTACCGGTGAGTTGTGCGTGCTATTACCTGGAAGCTCTGGGGTTTCGCTTCACTGTCCTGAATGCGAGTGTTCAGTTTGGACCTGTGGAGATTTTAGGGCAGAGGTCAGAGACAGATGAGGTTATTGTTAATAGAGAAATACAGTTCAGTTGTATTTAGGGTTACTTCTGTAGTTGGCTATTGTTTCTACAATTAAATATTACAGTGAAGGAAATCATTATTTGATCACCTGCTGAATTTTTAAGTTGGCTTACTTCAGAAAAACATTACATAAATGTAAAGTAAGACTATAATTAGCGCTGAGAGAGCTGAGTCAAATGATGGGTTTTTAAGTAATGGTTTAACTACTGCCAGCTTGAAGGCCCACGGTACGTAGCTGATTAAACATAAGCATATTTATTGGTAGGACATAATTAATGGCAGGACTTCTTTGAGCAGTCTTGTAGGAATGGGGTCTAAAAGACACGTTGATTGTTTGGAGGAAGTAATTACTGAAGTTAACTCAGAAAGATCAATTGGAGAAAAAGAGTCTAAATAAATATACATGACTCCGATGACTTTGCGGTGGTTGGATGCATCAGTGGGGGTGATGAGATGGAGTACCGGGCTGTGCCTTTGTCATGTGGTGGGAGCAGAATCATCTGCAGCTCAATGCGAGAATGACAAAGGAAATAAACTAGTGACTACATGGTGGAGGACTATAAATACCCCAGAGTACAGAATAAACTGGACTGGATTAGAAATACCACTGCAATGCACGTGAAGGGAATTAAGGTCTTCTAACATCTGTTGGACAATGCTCAGATTTTCTACGAGTCTGTTGAGCCAGTGCTATCCTCTGTGCTGCTGCAAGCTGGGCAGCAGGTTGAGGGTTGCCAAGATACTCAAAAAAATTGCTCCATAATGCTTTGGGGGTGGAGCTGGACTCTCTAAAAGTGGAGTTGGGGAGGGCGATGTTGTCCAGGTTAAGAACAATGCTGGACAATACCTCCCACCCATACACAAAGGTTTGTGGAGGGAGCTGAAGCTTGGAGTTGCAAAGCAGCAGTCAGAAGTCTATAGGATGCAGAGAGTTTCTGTCGAGAGAGGAATGGGCTAAAGTCCCTCCTGAGATGGATGCAAACCTGGTGACCAACTACAAGAAATACTATACCGCCGTGCTTGCCAGCAATTTATACCTTTTATGTTATAAAATGAAACATAAAAATTAGAGACTGTTCATTCTCAGTGAGCTAACTTATAAATTCAGTGGAAGGTCAAATTATTATTTCCCCCGTCGTCAGCTCAGGACCCCAAACTGTTTTTACCACCAGTCATCACTGACATGTAATACAGTATGTCCTTTAGAAGTGTTACTGTGGAAAGAATTCATTACTGAACGGTGCTGAAACATGTGTCTGGACAGACATTAGTGGTACGGTAAGCACGAAAAATCACACCTGTTGTTGTTTGGGATTGTTCTGGTTTTTACTGCAGAGTTTCTTGGTTGATCCTCTGTGTTTTCTCCCTCCAGTAGCAGAGAAACTTCAGGAGGGGCCTCCGCTTCACTGTCTATAACACAAACAAGCACATACATGCATACAATGACATCTGGCACAGGATTCTTTCCTGACTGACAAGATCTTAAAGGCCTGTCAATAGAAATAGTATCGTGGAGTTGTGTGTGCATAAACAATGCGCAACCATGTGCATGTATATGCATGAGTGCCCCCACACCTTTTCCTTTCTCTCTGGCCATATGTCCTTATTTGTTTATTGTATTTCATTCGATTCAGTTCTGGTGGCTATTATTCCTTAATTCCTTCATATTTTTGTAATTCATCTGTGGATTTTAAACGTTCAGAGATGATAGTTTTCAGGTTTTTGAGTTTTGCATCTCTTCAAAATGTAAGTGAAAAATCAAATGTAATTTTTGGTTTAATTCTAGAGTAAATTTTAAATTAATTTTACTTCTGAACTATTATTTTTGGATCAGCTGTTGCTACTGGCTCTAGCCAGTAATGCAGCTAGAGCCCAGTACCAGGATTCATTAGATAATTTTGATTTTCCTGGACCAAGAGTGAAGTGAGTATATTTCTCTTCTTTTCTTTTTAATGCTGGATTAAGCCAGTAGCCATGGCCCAGGGATCAGCAGGTGGTTATGTACTTGATGTCTCAGTTTCCATCCTGAACGCACACAAGATGATATGAAAGATACGTACATAAAAGTCACAGTGGGATACGTATTTCCAAGTAAAAGAGGGTAAACATAAGACAGTGGTTATTGTAGTGCTATCAAGTATACAGCTGTACCTTAATGTTGGCTTTTGAACTGTGTGATAATAACAAGATGAAGTATGTGTCTTATTTATAGCTTAGACGGCCACACTCATAAACCTGCTGTTTTGCAGATGATAATGAAATCCTCCTTCTTTGATAAAAGACACAGTTAATATATGATAACTGCTTTTAAAAAAACTATTTAGGAGAAATACACCTCATATTAAAAATCATAACACTAGTTTTGTTATAGTAATTGAACTCCCTACTTACTGAGTTTTCAAGCTACCTGTCATGGTATTGAAACAGACATCTTAATGGTGCAAGAAACGTGAAATATTTGGAGATGGATTTTATTTGATCGTCAATTTGAAACCTAAAAGCAGTTCGTGCATGTGTGTGTTTACCATGTCAGCACCAATGACCTTATAAAAGATGGATGACGTGGCTCCACTTCCACCTACTGTATAAAAATGAAGCCAAAGTCCCTCCTATCTCCAAGGAAAGTAAGGGATTACTATTGCAAAAAAAGTAATTCGATTACTGTTACTTTCCAGTAAGCACGTTGCGTTACTGCGTTACTAAACCATGATTTTGTTTGTGAGCGTGTGCGACGTCCGTGGCAACAACAGACATGAGTACAACCATGCAGCGTTTAAAGCTTGGAAGTAATCACATTACTTTGAGTCTGATACTGTAAAAAGTGACACAAACAAACTTCAAATCTGAGCGAGCACCGAGCATGCTTGAAAGAGTGCAAACACAAAAACTTATTTTATTTGATATGCTGGAATATGCAGAAAACAGGTTTCAATGTTAAACACATTTCTTCCAGTCAGAGCCTGTTGCATATCATTTAATTTTTGGTAATTTTTTGCTTGATGCGTAAAGTTAAAAGATTAAAAGTAATAAAAGAAGTTTTAAAATGAGAACTTTTCATTTGATTCAATTTAATATGATGGATTATGCAGAAAACGGCACTGGGTTTGTGACTCAGTGTTTTGTGTTTAATTTATATTTCTTGATTATTGTTATTCAATATTGTTCTCTTGATGTTTTTTCATTGTTCTAGCGTTTAGTTTCAGTCACTGTGTCCTTCCTGTGTTCCATGTTTCATATCCCGTCAGGCATGTCTCAGTGTCAAGTCTGTGCATATGTCATGTTTTCCTTTGACAGTCTTGTGTCCTATGTTAGTGTGCTCATTTTTGCTTCCCCTTTCCCCTGTTATGTGTGATTAGTCCCAGCTGTGTTTCCTTTTTTTTTTTTTTTTTTACCAAATGGAC
>VOQK01043951.1:15544-26046 GCA_015052645.1 Benitochromis conjunctus
AACATCTGCACTTACAACATCTGCATGTGTCAATTAAGAAATTCAGTCAATTATGAATGATAGCAACTCACAGTCAGAACAGAATGAATATGTTGGTGCACACACGTTAAACTGTGAAGTAACTGTTTAACTGTACGGGCATAGATGCAGTTTGGTCATTTACATCACTATCTAACCAAATGTGGGCAGAGATATAACCTGAATCCACAGTGAGCTTCATTTCAGCTGCACTTCACAGAGCGTCACAGCTATGATGAAACTCAGTGGGTTTTGGCTTATTGTTCAGCTGTCTTTGGCAGCAGGAATCAACACTGGTAAGAAGATTATATTTTTGTTAATGTAAGCATCTTTTTAAAGAAATAACACTTCCTTCATCATAGAATTGTTAAAGAGGAAACATATATCAATAACATGATATCTGAAAGTCTACTGCACCATATTCTTTGTCCATTATTCACTAAACGAGAGCAAAGTTAGTGGCGTTTATAATGTTAATATATTTCTGTACACATGTAAAAAACTACATCAGTTTGATCTGCAATAATGACAAAAATGCATCAGTTGGAAAAAAAATGGCAGAAAAAACTTTAATTCAGCCACCAAACAAATACCATTCCTCAGTAATAGGATAGTTTGAGTAAGTTGGGAGAAGCATGTGTCAGACTGTGGGGAAGTGGGCTGCTTACTGACCCAATCGGGAAGCTCTCCTTTCACGGGTAGTCCTCTACCTTAATGTACGTTTCTTAGGTTGGAGTGGGTCAGGAAATTACTGCCGGTTTGTTGACTGTGTCTTGTGGCCACCTGCCCCTCCTTTTAATTACACTGTCATTATGGCCTGTGACATGTCACTGTACACATGGGCCCTTGCTTAATAATAATAACAACAACAACAACAACAATGATGATGATAATAATAATAATAATAATAATAACAACAACAACAACAATAATAATAATAATAATTCAAACATAATTTTAAAAGAATATTAAAAACCAAACAAATAAATAAATAAAATGAACAAGAGGAGCCCTTAGAGAGTTTATAGAGCTCCTCTTGGCAAAGCAAATGTTTTTTAGCATAACAATACCTTCAGATCTGAAAGACAGAAAGAAATTAAGGAGAAGTACGATTTCCAGTTACCTTAAAAGCAGTACAATAGTACAGTATATTCAGACATTAGATGAATTGTTTGATTTTCTGTCATTGCAGATTGGAGTGTTCAGAGGAATCAATTCAGCTCTACTCCAGGAAACTGGTAAGCCACCACATGATGTAACAGAGTGATGTTTTTAACACTAGATTAAGCTTGGCAGGGAATAAAAACTGCATATTGGTAGGTTCAATCCTACTTAGAAAAAATGAAAACAGGAGCAGTGCTACATATCTGAAAACCTACATCAGAAACTTATTCTACAATATACTTTGTTTTAAAAAAAGAAAAGAAAGTCAAGAAAATAAAATTGTCAACTTGCAGAGGGCTGAATAAAAGTAATCCTGAAAAACAATGAAGTGAAGTGAAAAAATGATGTGGCAGGATAGTGTATTTCTGCCAAAATCTCAGTGTAGCAACTGGAAATGGTTCTCAGTCGTTTTTATAGCCCCTACATGCTTGCATGCATACTTGACAATGTCAGGGAAAGCTCCTAATGAGACAACAGATCGTGTCCTGGGGGATCTCCTTCTAGATCTGGACCAGGGTATCAGTGAGCTCCTGGACAATCTGAACATGGCACTGAGGACTGGACCTTAATATACAGGAATGTCGTGGAGGTGTTCTGTTGGATTTATCTATGTAAGGGCAAGTCAATCATCAGTTTCTTCATCGTTCAGTGAGCTGCTCAGAGGATGAAGGAATACTCAGTCCTACCCTAGCCTGTGGAGGTCCCTCCCACATAACAAGTCTGACTTGTTTTCAAAGGGTGTTGGGCTCCACTGGGGTGCCATTTGTCAAGATTCTGTCCATAATTTTTATGGACAGAATATCTAGGCATAGCCAAGTGGTGGAAGGCTTCTGCTCTGGTGAGCTCCGGATCTCATGTCTGCTTTTTGGGGATAACGAGGCCAGGGTCCTCGGCCGGAAAAGGGTGGAGTTCCCAGTTTGGTTCAGAGATATAGAGATAGAGTGAGGAGTTTAGTCGTTCGAGAGAGACTGAGTAGAACAGCTACTCCTCTACATCGAAAGGAGACAGTTGAGATGGTTTCAGCATCTGACTAGGATGTCTCCTGAACACCCACTGGGTGAGGTGTACTGGGTATGTCCAACTGTGAGGAGGTCCCAGAGTAGACCCAGGACACGCTGAAGAGATTATATCTCTTGGCTGACCTGGGAACCCATCTGTGTTCAGTCGGATAGGTTGGAAGAGGTGGCTAGGGAGAGGGCTTCTATGCGTAGGCTGCTGCCCCAGCAATATGGCAGAAATATAAACAGTAATAATGCAGACAAATTGGAAAGAGCATGGGACTTCTAATCAAAATGGGCATGTTGGTTGTGATTTTGTATCAGAGCAAATATAGATTTGTGGCTAAATATATCACTTTACCAACACAATGTCAAGGAATAACTAATTGCCAAAATCATGCTTTTCATGCAGTGTTTTTTCAAGTAGGTGATACCTGCTTGGTTTTTTCTTATGTGATAAATCAAATCACTCCAGTTTATTTAAATTAGTCAAAAAGTTATACATTCAGATATAATAAACAATTTGAAGCATAATTAATGTCTAACAAAAATCATGTAATCCTCAGGGAAAATGACACAAAATACAGCCATCAAACGATAGTAATCATGGAAGAGGAACCTGCAGTGATTGAGTCAGCCACTTACCTGTTCCAGAAGCATCCCGGTTCATCAAATCTGCTAATGTACCATAAGAGGGCACTGTACATTCTGCAAGGAAGTAATTTGTTTTCGACTAGAAATCATGACATTGTACTGGTTGGCCATGGTAGTCAAAGCCCTACAGGAGCAGCCCAGTTGGCTGGTTATGACCCAGAGGAACTTGCCAGATTTGTTTTCACCTTAAAAACTAAGCGAAACATTGGTCATCTTGGCACCATCAGCCTCATAAGCTGCAATGTTGGAAATGACCAACACTTCATGTTGCAGTTCCTACAAAGTCTCCGGTCTTTCACTGTGGAAACAAAGCTGTACCTATACAACACACTCCTGTCAGTTAATTCTGATGGTGATATACTGACGACAACTAACGGTGTCTGGAGGTCCCATGAGCACTATAGCACAGTCATAGCTGAACTAAACCAAAGAGGTGATGTGGTGATAAAAAGGGAACTTGGCTGTCCAGGACCAGTATTTCACAATTATAAAGGAAATATTTTGTATCTGCAAACACTGGACTGGCCAAGCCACCCTCAAATGTTTGTCCCAGTGGAACTGCGCAAAAAGTATCACTTCATCGACTGCCTGGAGGGGCTGACTTGGAGCTTGTTTTTTGAGGAAAACGAAAAAAGGCGTGCTCCTGATTATACCACAGATGATTCAAGACACCTAAAAGCAATTTGGCTAGAAAAGCCAGTGACAGGAGAAGACAACATTATCCTAAAGCATATCGTAAGCATTCAGCATCTGCTGGTGGAGATACGGTACAATGCCAGAGAAGAAATTGCATTGGATCTTTACTACGTTCTCAATGAATGCATTTACAAAGTAAACGGGAAAAGTCTTAATGTAACTCTGGTGGGAAAATTCATGAATGCTGACAATCAAGTGGAAATCCAAAATTTTCTTCAGAACTTTAAGGACCAGCAGGACGAGTCCTCCCTGGAGAAGCTGAGAGAGGGTCTCAAACCATCAAAATTCAATGATTTCTGTCGCCAAACTTTCCAGTTTCAGCAGTGTAATTACAACTGTGAGAGATGGGGCCATTATTTTATGGCAGCTGTGTTTTCAGCATCAGTGCGTAACTTCAGAACCTTCTCACTTTTCCTCATGACTGTCATTGGATGTGAAGTAGGCCATTCACGAGGAAGTGATAGTCCCTTGTGCACAGCATTTGTGAGAGATGACCACCCCATGGTGACTGATCAACCCTGGCCTGAACGTCTGAAACGAGGATTCTATGGCTGTGCTGTTGACAACTACGAAATGGCACCACAGAACATGCAGATTTGGTTAGATCAAGTTGTTGCAAAGGAAAATGCACTGTACATTAAATCAAAGCAGATTATGAGTGCTATTATCCATGATGAGCAAACAGAGCTAGACATCTTTGGGAGGGTTAAAGTCATGAATAAGTATGCATTTTCATCTTATCTGGAATTCTTTCGAGGTACACCCGAGGGGAAAAAGCTCAACAGAGGATGTGCAGCCTCTACACATGGGAATATGAATCCATAATGCTGCTGTAACAGTTAATGTGATCCATTTCATTGTTTTCACTGTACAGTTGATTACAATATGCTGAAAATACTGTACTCTGGATAACATTACAACATAAAACTGAGAAGTGCTTCACTTTTGTATTTTAATAGCTGGAAGAATAAAAGAAAAATCTTGATGCATTAAAATTAAAGCATTAAAAACAGAGATTCAGAGATTTGTGTGATGTATTCTCATGTAAAAATATCTGGAAAAGTCTAAACTATTCTATAATTAAAAATGTAAGTGCATCATATAATACCAGTTTTCATATAAACTAGTTATATTATGTAAGAGTTTCTTTAAAATCAACAAAGCAACGCTGTAACAACAGGTGATATTGGGAAAGTCGTTACATGTTTATTCAAATGCTCATTAAATCACTTTTCTTATGGTGTCAAAGGTCAGACTACAGAGAATTACAAAATATAAATACACAGAATCAGAGGCAAAGCATTCTAGGATAAGGGAATACTACAAAGGCACCATTTGAGATTTCAAACATAATTGTAAAATATTATTAGAAATAATACAAAACCACATATGTTTTGTTACTGAGAAACAATTCAACTTTCTACAAACCAGGAAATAAATTCTCCTTAAACATTTCAGAGGTCTGAAAGTGATGAATATTTCTAAGGACCTGGTGTTAATTAAAGTTGACTACATAACTTGAATGTATACCTGGCTTATATGTGGTCACTATTATTAGGCAAAGGGAAGGCGGAGCTTGTTCCCTTTTCTAAAATAGTAAATTATGTTTTACCTTCTTTTTTGTATTTCATTGACCTAACCATTTTAAAATGTTGACCTCTGACCTATTAAACATATCAAGCTGAAAATACCACACCAGCAGACCATTGATGTTCCCATTAATATAGTGATTTGGACCAATTTTAAAGCACCCAACACTTTCGCAAATTGAAAACATGACAAACTGGAGCAACATGAATGGGACAGAAGTTATTCACTCTGGTTTCATCTTTCTTTTTCAAACAACCAACTTAGCTCCATCTACATGTTTTTTATTCAAAGCAGAGGTGTTTGTAAGATTTATAGTTTTAAAACATTTTTTGGCTCAAACACCCAAAGAACTAAATATGATGTGCATCTTAAAGCAACACAAAGCGAGAAGAACAACCAGACACCAGTGAGACTGTGGTGTCTAATAACATAAGGTTTAGGCTTTTTTAACATGTGCAGTATGATAAATGAAAAAAATGAATACAAAGGAAGACAAATTGAGTATTTTATTCAAAATAAGATGACATTTTGCTTTGAACTTTAAAAAAGTAATCTGAATTCAAAGGTAAACTAGTCTAGTTAAAACTGTAATGTTTTAGTCATGAACACTTACAATGGATTTTGTACCTTTGTATTCTGTTTGACGATGTTTTATGAGCATGATGTGTATGTGTTACTCTGCTGAGTCGTGCTGGGATGAGAGGCTGCTCTTTACATGAGAATACAGCTGCATGACGAGCCCTTCTGACCACTCAGGTGGCCAAACTGCGAGGTGGCTAGTGCCTGGATTAAATTCCAGAAATGCTTGAAAGAGATGCCCTCGCCATCACCTACACCCATCTTACGCAGGATGTCACCAAATCCCTGGTCGGTGCCGACCCCCTGTCAGAACATGACAAAACAACTCACTGTTAAAAGTCAGAATGTTAACACCTAAACCAGACTTACAAGAAAATATCCTTCCAGTTAATGACAAACTGTTAGTCGAGTGTAACATTGATCACAGTTTGGAATATCTTTATCACGGGGGGTGGGGGGGGACTCGAATGACAGAATTTTACTCAGTTAAGGAAAAGTTAGTGCAAGACATTGTGACAACACTTGCTCAAGACACTGAACAGTAAAATGGTCCTAATGCATCCACCAGTGTATTTGTGCACTTTGAGTGCATGCATTGTAAGAATGTGGCTAAAGAGCTCTGAGTGGGAGATATGCATGTTCATTTACCATGGGTTAATGTATTTAACTTTGTACATTTAAACTGGAGCCTCAGCCTGCCCAGGCGGCAAGGTGGTGCTTTGAGGACATCCAGCAGATGGTTGTGGATCGGCTGGGCCTCGTGCCCGAAGACCACCACGGGGAGGCCAGACAGGGCCGGAGGATCGGCCTTTTGCCTATGCCAGATGGCCCTTGCACCCGTTACCGTTAATGGAGGTCACATTTGAGCCATCTGGCCATTTCACAGGAGTGCCAGTGAGTGGGGGACATTGATTTTAAAGCGATGTGGTCGGTCCAAGAAGGAGCCACACAGGTATATCACCTTAACCCCCTCAAAGCATGGAGAGTGGCTGAAGACACTTCTCTGGTGAGCCTAGTTTTCAGATGGGTTCACCCCTGCCCGTTCACACCACACTCATGGAGCACCATTTTGAGATGTGCATCATGGCTCTACAGGCTACCTGAACACCAAAGGCAAATAGTTCAGGCTGTGATGCTGGAGATGAGGGGAATAGAAAAATGCCTGGTGTAGCTCCATGATTATTGTAGTGATGAAAGATGGGTCTACATGGTTCTGTTTGGACTACCGCATGGTGAATGAGGTTTAATGCTTACCCCATGCCCCGGAGTGCCGACCCAGCCAGAAGGAGATGAAAAGCTACACTACCGTTGCTCGTACATAAAAACACTGTAAATAAACCAGTCATCTGAATGTGGATTGGGGTTGCATCTTCACATTTTTTTTAGTCCAGACCCACTCTGTATGTTTAATTAAATGGATACATTTTTTACTATGCAGTGTTTGACCACTTTATTAGGTCTCACAGGGTTGGGTCCACCTTTTGCTCTCAGAACTGCTTTAGTTCTTTGTATCAGCAAGGTGCTGGAAACACTGCTCAAAGATTTTAGTCTGTATTGACATGAAAGCATCGGATGGTCGCTGCAGATCTGTCACATGTACATGTATTATTCAAATCTTCTGTTTCACTACATTACAAACTCTGTTGTCTTGAGATGCGGTGACTGTGGAGTCCATTTATGTACAGTGAAGTCACTATCATGTTAAAAAAAACAGTTTGAGATGATTTGAGCTTTGTTACATTACCCTTTTGGAAGCACCGTCAGTAGATGGGTATAATGTGGTCATAAAGGGGTTTACATGGTCAGTGGTAATATTCAAATAGGCGGTGGTATATAAACTATGGTCAACTGATGCTAAGGGGTTAAAAACGGCTCCAAACCATTACATGCATTGAAAGGAGGATGGACCAGCAGAAATCAAGACTCAAAAGGTCAGGCGACATTTTTCAAATGTTGTCCAATTTGTTGGGGTGGCTCAGGAGGTAGAGCAGGTCATCGGCTGATTGGACGGTTGGTGGTTTGATCCCTGGCTGCTCCTGTCTGCTGCCAAAGTATTCTTGGGCAACATGTGCGTGACTGTTAAATAGAAAAGTTTCCTGTTCTTAGCTGACAGGTCTGGCAACTGGTGTGGTATTCTGCTGCTGTAGCCCACATGCTTCAAAGTTTTGCATTCATAGATGCTCTTCTGCATTCTTTGGTTATCAAAGTTCCTGTTACCTTCCTATCACATCGAAGCAATCTGGCCTTTTTTCCCAGTGACCTCTGGCATCAATGAGGCATTGGGGCCTAAATGCGTTGTTACCACCATGCGTGATGGCTGGTTACATTGCCTTAATGAGCAGATGAAAACGTGGCTGGGGAGAGTATATAGTGCTTTTCAAGTCTTACTGACCACTCAAAGCTCTTTAGATTACTATTAATGATTAAATACAGGAGAGACTGATGTGCAGTTTTAATCTGGTTAATGCCTGTCCGTTAACCTTACCATGTTGAAATGTACTTGTAAATCTTACAAGGGCTAACCAAGTGAGACTTCCTGAGAAACTTTTACAGACAGCAGTCATGTTTGTATTCAGAGGTTAAGCTGAGACTTTAAGATGCTGTTAGATTAATGGAAAGGAGTGCATGTGTTCAAGGGGATTAACATTTGTTTTAGTGCGTGTTTGCCTGTGTGTGGATTAGGTTTGTATCACTTAGTTGTAAGCATGTTCCCCTCAGTCTTTGTGCAAGCTGAATATGGTTCGGTGTGCTGCCACACCCATTTGCTACAGATAACTGCAAGCCCAGGTCAGAGAGAAGCACCAGGATACTGACTATGGACTCACCTTCATCAGATTGGGCAACTGGGAGGACAAAAGATGCTTGAATTCATCACTTTTCAGCGTTGGAGACTTGTCTGCTGAAGCAGAGTGGAACTGGCTGACCAGTGTATCGATGGCGGTCTCCAGTTCAGAATACTGCTTAGGTGAAAAGAAAAGCGCAACAAAAGAGAAAGCAAGGCAATTTTAAAAGAAAACCTTTTTCTTAACAAGCTTATTAGCTATTTACCCTAAAACACAACAAACAAAAAACACTTCCGGACATCTTTATATGGAACTTTTAAAGTCAAATTTTACCTGTACATTCATTTAGCACTTTATTCTTTCCCCTTTAACCATTTTACTACCTCGTTCATGGCCAATTTAGAATCACCAATTAACCTAACGGTGAAGTACGCTGGAGGACCCAGAGGAACATGCCAACTCCACACAGGAAACTCCCAGTCAGCCTTCTTGCTGTGAGGAAACTCTATTAACCAACGTCACTTTCAAACATGCATTTGAGATCTTGGTGCTGCTGCATTTTGCGCGAACACTAACCTATAACCATGACACATCATAACCTTATAAAGTCATTACAATGAGCATGTTGAGAAACTCATCCAATTATTATTCCTTGGCCATCAGAACAGGTTCCAGTGCTCCTACTGTTTCTCAATGCATGTGTGGCAGCAGCTTTGTCAGAACCACACCCTTTCTGACTAACATACCGCAAGCTGCAGCAAGCCTTCTTCAGTGTAGTTAAAAAGTGTGTCAAAGAAAGTAGCAAGTCGAGAGATCTATTTATTTCACTGAAAGTCTATTAGTGATTTATCTTAAATATTTAACGGTAGTGCTCATTAACATATCGAATCCAGCTTGTTGTAACACTCCATGTAAACTCAGTGTGGGGTCCTGGGTCATTTCGTGGCTCTATAATGTCTGTATGTTCCTTGATTAGGGGTTATACAGCACTGGTTTTTCTTGCCTTGACTGTTTTGTCTCATTTACTAAACGGTTCAAGATGTAACCATGGAATAATGCTAGATACACGTTGTTCCTGTGAGCATTAGGGATATGAGAAACAGGAAAATGAGGATCTATGAAACGCTGCACTGCAGAATCATGGAAACACAGACACACCAAGGTGGATCACTGTCAGATAAAACTGCTGTTTTAATAAGGCAAACATGTCTGTGCAGATTGGTGCCAAATGAAAGGCGTTAGTAAGCCCTTCAGAACTGAACTGTGCCGTCACGTGGAACAGAAATCTTCCCTTTTGGTGTCTCGATAGTGGCGAAGAGTCAGCACTCTTCAACGGTTATTAAACTGGTTTGATATCTGTGACATGCTGTGGCTGCTGAGGCATTCAGCCCTTCCACTATATCCACGGCTCATTGTCATCAAAGGATCAACGTGATTACTCAACTTTGCACTCATTTACAGAAACTCTTGTGTAAGTGGTCCCGAGCCACGCTACGAAATGCGACCCACGGTTAATGAGAGATCGTTTTTACCGGTCAAGGTACTTTTTCTCCACGTTAACTGTGCGTAACTACTCGAACTCAAATTACCACAAAATCCTCTGATGAATTACACGCGTGTACTGTTACGACTTTGAATTAGTCGTGGAGGAGTGGCAGGACCCTGCGCTTGGCACTTCTTTTCGGGGAGGGGCCGCATACCTCTGAAAGTTTTCCCCTGGAAAAAGTTCGAGCATGAACCGTGGCTGATGTGCGCTTTTGTCGCTTCTGAAATGTCAGCGTTTACATCCCGCCTATCCAAAGCCAAGTTGATAATCTCACACCTTGTGTGACACGTCGCTTTTCCGTGAAGCGCACAGAGGCCATTTTTGAAAAATCCACATATTTATTTCGCACCAAACAACGTTTTCTCCCGGTTCAACAGCCGATGGTGTAAACGTTTGCTGCCAAGAGGTCACATTTGACTTGTCGGTATTAAAAAAAGTTGTCTTTACTTACCTGAGGCATGTTGACTGCGGTAA
>VOQK01043955.1:0-31348 GCA_015052645.1 Benitochromis conjunctus
TCCAGCTCCAGGACCAGGTACTGTGTAACACGTTGGAGCCAGGAGGACTTGATTGTGGGGGCTTCAACACTACTGACTGACATGAGCCTTGCCCACTGACTATTCTCAAATGTGGTGTAATTCAATTTATTAGAATGGATAAGAATCAGGTCAGTGTCCTCCACACATTCAAAGTCCACAACAGAACTGCCTGAAACACCATGAAATAATGTGTGCTTTAATCAGTTGGTTAAACGTAGAAACCTTCAAATCATTTGCAGTCACATTAAGATATGTGACCGATTTAGCCAATCCATGATTTTGTTACCAAAACTATATAAAAATGTTAACTCAGTTGCATCAGGTAATGCTATTAGCAACCAATAGCTAATACACTTTAGTCCACCTATCAAAACTTTAAAAACACCACAACTCATGTGCCACTAGAGAATATTCAAACAGCACACAGAAAAAAAACCCCAATTGGTTGCACACCTATAAAGGACACTTTCAGATGTTTTATTTATTTTTCTTCATTTTCTGTAGTTTACTACTGTTGCATTTGATTTTCTCACTTGTGTGATCAGATCTAAACTTTTATAAGAGATGAGAACTTTTTTCATTAACAGTTTTTAATACCATAGGTGTGATAGTTTTAAGGCCAAACTCAAGCTTTTAATGTGTTTTTAATGTTTGCAAAAGCACAAGTAACAGTAATTTAAAGTCCACATTTAGATTCACGTTCAGCTTTAAGCACATTTATTTTTGACATTTTCTGACAATTTATTGTTGGAGCACCACAGGCTGAAACTGTTAAACTGTTGTCTCTGTTGTTTGACTACAACCTGTTTACCATTAAAATCGATGTAGTATTGTGCTCAAAGTATGTTCCAAATAGTGTGAAACAGTTATCTAGGCTTAGAATGGATTCAACAACTCTCATTGATGTGACGTTCTTTAAAGACTTTTAAAGTGTTATCAGTGTTATTCATTCAATTGTGTGTTCTATATTATACATTTTCAGTCATCCCCTGGAAAACTAATAAAAAGCATAAAAAAAACATACTTCTCTTTCTCTGAGAAGAATGCTGTTAAACACCTTCTGGTTTTAGTTCTTGCTGATACCAAAGGAAAGGGTCTATTATATGAAAGTTATAGAGAATGGGAGAAAAGTGCTCATAAAGCCTTACCAGAGAAGATGTAAAGTCCAGTTGTTGGGTTTGGAATCAGTCTTGGCCATAAGGTGACATTATATGTCTGTGGCACCAGGCTCTTGGGCAGCCGATACTTGTCCCAAGGTTCATTGGATGGAATGGGTGATGTGGTAGGGGGCTTGGAGGTTGTTGGTTCTCCATCGTTATTACCCGTATTGTTTTTCCCCTTTTCCTGTGAGTAAACAACTGACAAAGCTATGATAGTGGCTAAAGCTCCCACACCTACGATGATCCCCACAATCCCAACAGTTTTACTAATATAGAAACCTTTCCCCATGTTGCCTGCCTACCCAGGAGCCCCACACTGAGACAATGAATTCAAAGGTGGAAGGTGAACTTGGATATGTAGCTGTGGGTAGTATTTCTCCTCCCATTTACAATAACAGGTGATACATTAACAATAGCATTGTAAATACCCACTTCATCTGCTGAGGATAAACAGACTTTTCTTGCAAGAAACAAAACTCAAGAAAGCCTGTCAGTTACCTCTGGATGATTACATTTTATTGTTCCTCACTAAGTCTTATTTCAAATATTATTGTTCCTTTCTGATGAGAGCTGATTTTGATATTTGCTCTTGCATTTAATGAAAGGAAAGAACATATTGAAATGTTTGAATTTTTATTTTGAGCATGTCAAAGCCTTGTTATAACATAAAATTTCTAAAGATCACTGAACTGAACTATACCAAAATTGGTCAGTATAGATACTTTACCATAACTTTACAGCACTTCTAACTTAAATTTAACCCTTTCATGCATGAATTATGACAACCTCAATCAGGAGTTTTTTCTTAAGTACTTTTTATTCATCTTTTGACATGAAAAGATGAATAAAAATACTTCAGAAAATTCATGCATGAAAGGGTTAAATAACAATAATTACAATGAAACACGTCATACATCGAGCAGTGGGTGGCAGGTTATGGAGTGTCCAATTGTAGTGGTTTATGTGCAAGAATACCATCAACACTGACACAAATACAAAAAAACAGCCTTTGAGCAGCTTTGGTTTTGGAAGTACATTTGTATTACTTCTAAATAAAAGACAGACATAGTACACTATGTCATACTACATCTTACAAGAAAGTTTCCCAACTTCTCACTTGACTAAGAATCTCATAAAATAGTGCATTTATAATTCCATGCCTTTGTTTAAAGGCTTTTTAAATGCAGTATGATTTTATTGTGTTATTTATGGTCCCATTTAGAGAAAACAGAAAACAAAACAATATAATTTAGGGCCTGGGTGCCTTGTCTGTGACAAGTGGCTATAGTTCGAGTACCCCTGGGTACATCACTACCATGTCTCAGGTTAGGGTGGGTAGGCCAATGGGTGGTGCCACATTCTAGAAATACACTACTCAGTATTGTGCAAAAGCATTGAACCACCCAACCTTTCATTATATTTTGCTAGAAAAAATGGGAAGCAGGTGCAGCTAATTAATAAAAGGTGTAAACATAAATGACAGTATCTGTATAATTCTAACAACCATGAAAGTCATAGTTTTCAACCTTCAACACAGCTTTAACTCTCTGTCTTCTTAGTTCAATTGAAGTTTTAAAATTCAATTAAATTCAGTTTTTGTTGAAAGTGTCCTCAAGGCACTTTATATTGTAAGATAAGATGATTGGACTAGAGTAGGGGTGTCAAACTCCAGTCCTCGAGGGACGGTGACCTAAAATAAATGTGTCCCTGCTGCAACACACCTGAATAGATTTAGTAGGTCATTAGCAAGACTCTATAGAACCTGACTGCATGCTGAAGTGGCAACCCCTAACCCTACTCAAGTAAATAACTAACTGTAACTGTTTGGAAAAATGTACTTCTAAAAGTACTTTGCTGTTCCTCCATAGCTGGGTTAGATGAACCAAAAATTTTAAATTACAGTTCATCACTCCATAGGAACCATTGACAGGTTTTGTATAATTTGGTTTATCTCAACCTTTTCTCCATGTCTTCCTTCCTTAAGAATGGCTTCTTGAAAACTACCCTTCCACTGAAGCTATTTCTGATGACACTTCAGCAAACAATAACTGAAGGGCCATATCCATCTGTTAGGTCCCATGATTTCTGTCCTACTTCTTAAGGACATTACTTTTAGAAAATGATCATCTGGTATAGATAGTTTTGTAAGCCTGCCACTTCTTCCTTTCCTCAGTTTTTAAAGACACTCCAGACATGCCAAAAAATAAGTTTTTGGCTCGTAGCTTTTTGGGAATCATGTTGTACGTGCAATTTTATCTCTCAGACTGTTTTATCTTTGGTATTTATTGGAGAGTTAAGTAAGAAAATGGAAACAATTTGCATTTTTGTGTTGGGCTGCTACTAAAAAGATACAGTACAAATTAAAATTGATGTTATGGAAAGTTGTCTTTCATGTGTCGACACAACACTGGTTATTACACTACATAATTAATAGTGTTAGGGTCGTTACTCAAAAAAACTCAGAACAAACAAAAGTATTACACATTACTAATTACATACAAACACATGGGGAAGCAGCTGACTGAAATAAACATAATGACGGTTGGGGAAAGTGAAACTAAATACAATGAACAAAGAAAAAAAAAAGTCCAGAAAGTCTTTTGCATAAGGACCAAATTGTTATTGTTTAATTTTGAAGCAATCCAGAAGTCAGCAAACTTCGTACTCTAGTTACTAAAAGACTTGATTTAGTTAGAGTGCTAAATCAATTTGTATAATCCAGTGAATTACATTGGATTACTGAGGATAAGATGTTGTCACAATTGGGCTGTGTGCAGGCAGGAGAAGACCCAGACGCACACTCACGGAGGACTTAAACTCAAAAGATGGCTTTATTTGCAGAAATGGGAAATAGATAATAAACTGGGAAACCTGAACACTCAGGAAAACACACAAAGAATCACACACAACCATGAGGGAGATCACGACACAGAACTGAGGGTGACGCTCACGCTGACATAAATACACAGAAGGATAACGAGGGATGAGAATACACGGGGGACACAGCTGACACAAATAACCATAACAAGACAGGGGAAGCAAGACTGATCAGAATGAACATGGAAAAACGAGACCTTCACAATAAAACAGGAAACAGAGGAACAAGATAGAGAGAGAGCAGACATGATGAGCTGGGGAAACACGATGGAATAAAACACAAGGAGGGGAAACAAGGCACAAGAACTCACACATCTATATAAACACAGATATACTGATATACTGAATTTCCCAGAGGAACCCACCTGAGGGATTAATAAAGTTTTATCTTATCTCTCTTACACAGAGGGGATGACACAAGGGGAAACTACTAAATAATAACCAGGCACCACGGAAATAAACTTAAGACTAGTAAAGAGAACTTATACATAGATCAGAATACATAATGACATCAAAACACAAGAAAACTCAAAACACTGGGTCAAATGACCCAGGACCATGACAGATATTTAAAAAAATGCTACGTAATTTATATGCAGTAGCAAACCAAATTTTCTTTTCACTACAGTTTTATGGAAGAAAAACTATCCTGAAAAAATGGATGTAAGCTTTATTCCAATACATTTCTTAATAAGTAAATTATAACATTTTTATTTGATCACTGTATGTGGTCTCCAAGTGATTTGTCTTATATTTGAACCTTTAGTTATAGTTTAACAGACAAACAGTTTTCCGTAATACTTTACTTTATGAGTGCCATTTTATTATGACACAGCTATAAAGCACAGTGATTATGAACAGGAGCATTAAACACTTATGAAATCCATGACATCCATTTGTAGCCTTTGGACTTTCCAATTTTCCAAGCACTATCTGTAAATCAATCTTCTGTCTTTCTTCTTAGTTTGAATAATTTAATAATTTACAAACCCTTTAGAGAAGGTGTTTGTTTCTCACATTGCTCTGAGAGAAACCAGCTAACTACAATGGCTGGATCTGACACTGAATCTTCTGAATAAGAGAAATGCAAATTGTCAAGCTATAACTTTGCATATTAGTACTATCTTCTGCAGCAACACATAGGGTCAACTTCTTTTGTGTCATCCACAAATCAAATCAAATTGTTACCATGTTTGTGAAGGAGATTAAAGAAAAAGATTTCTTTTACCAACTGTACAGTAAAAAATCAGATGCAGTTTAGTTATTTCTGCACATACGCTTTACATTTTACATGCCTCACTTAGGCACTTCCATTGTTATGCAAATGATACACAGATATTTATCTATGAAACCAGATAACAGAAATCAGAAGTGCTTTTTAGACCAACTTTGTCTAAAAACCGAGTAATATACAAATCGTGTTTTGATTATAAATTCTAAATTCTTGAAGATCTAGTGACCTACACCAATCAATAGAGGGTTTATTTGGGATCAGTGAACACAAGTAGTTAATTATAGTCAGAACCATAATTTTAATTGTGGCAACCCTCCCTGTGATTGACACAAGTATTCCAATATGTGAGATTGTCCTCTACTAATTTTAGTAGAGAAATGTGATTCAAGTCTGAAAACCAGGCAGAAAAATCTATACCTATTCCAGTTGATAGAGTATTCTGAACTTATCTATAAGTGTGATCATCTTCAGAATAGAGATTTGTGAGTTCCCAAGGAAAAGTAATACATCGTCAGCATATAGGGTTATCGTATGGTCTCTATTTTCAGTTTGATTTTAATGTTTGCAGAAATATATTAAACCAGAGGATTCTGAGGAAAGTTCTGAAGCCCCTGCAATGCTGTCCCATTAATCTGTTCAGTATAATAATAATAATAGTAATAATAATAATAATGTACACTTTATTAATCTCGTAAGAAATTATGCATTTACATAATGCATTTAAATCAAATCATATCAAATCACTTTTATTGTCACATCACATGTGGAGGTACACTGGTACAGTACATGCGAGTGACCCATTCACTCAGTGAAGCAGTGGGCAGCCACCAATCCTGTGCTCGGGGAGCAGTGTGTAGAGACGGTATCTTGCTCAGAAGTACCTCAGGGTATCATAGAAGTGAAGCTTAGTGATAAATCAGCACATGCACTGCTGCACAATAGAAATAACAACTGTATGTAAACTGGCAAACTGCAATGTCAAAAAGTCAACAAATCTTCAAGACTGATGTGTAGCACAGATCAACTTTTTCATACTGATTTTTGGATTTAGTCATAAAAAATAACTATACAAATGCAAATATTTCATTCTGAACTTTAATCCCATGTATCAGAATTAGATTAATATAAAATATAAATCAGCTAATAAATAGTGTGATTTAGCTACAGTGAATTAGCTCCCGCTGTTGTGTACGCTTTAATGACCCAACAATTATATAGAGTGTGAGGGATATTTTAATGCAGAACATTTTTACTTTTATTTTAGTAAAAAAAATGTTTTTACAGAATGTACATATAATATAGTATTAGTACTTATATAAAAAGATTTAGGATAAGTACTTCTTCCACAACAAAAGGATTTGATCAGAGTATTTGTTCACTGTTCATTAAAACAGTGAACAATAATTTTACTTATAACCACAGATGAGCTACTTACCAAAGACAGCCTGTCACATCCTCTTCTCCTGTGTGCCTCAGAGACTGTCTGTTCAGAGAACTTGAAATATTAACTGGATTAAATATTTCAGTGGAGCCTGAACCCACAGTGAGTGGAGCTCTGCAGCCAGATGTGTACAGTTGTTTCACTGAGTGACGCGCACTCACTGGCAACAACATAAAAATATTTTATATTTGTTCACATTTTATAAAATTAAGTTTACTTAATTAAATTAAGTAAAGTACTTAAATTAAGTGACTAAGAAACAATTTGATTAGGATTAGGATGTTTTTTTTTTAATCATAGAAGCTGTGTGATACTGCACAACAGATTAATGGGACTGGATTGCAGAGCCTTCAGAACTTGCTCTAGAATCCTGTAAACAAATACATTTTCTGTTGCTGCCACAGTGTAACTCTATTTTGAAGCAGTAGCCTGACGTACTCATCAAAGTGACCAATCACATTAGGATCCTGTCCTCCATTGGGCTTTGCCTCCAGACAGTCAAAAGTAAGTTTATTTGTGAGCAGGATTTCTCTCCAAGCGCAGAGAGCTACTATAAGAGCTAGTATATAACTGTAGAAGCGTGTGCAAAGCACACAATATCGTGTGCACGATGGCTTCTTTGTGCGGGGTTTCCATGCAAGGAATTTAATTGCATCCGTGAAATGAAATGATTTGCTCGGATTATTTTTTTGCTCCTGCATTTGTTATGACATAAATATCATTCCATATATGCCCATTTGTCTTCAGCTGTAACAAGCTGAGTACATGTGAGGGAACCGTGGAGAGAGGAGTGTGTGTACAGATGTTTTTGACATATGAGCCTGTTGTAGAAAGACAATGTCTGCCTGTAAGTCATTTAGTCAATTGGCAATTTTTAGCCACTTCCCTGGATCCAACATGTTACAAGAACAAGAGAAAAAACTTGAAAAGTGACAAGTGATGTAAAACAGTGCAGCCACCTAAGAGCCATTCCTAAGTGACCAAAATCAATAACAATAACAACAAAAAGAAAACATGGTGCTTAAACCAGCATTACTTGTTTTATGTAGACGTGTATTAAATCAATGCCACTACTGAGAACAGGAAGGCTGCGCAGAGGGTAATTAACACTGCCCAAAAAAATCATTGGCTGCCCTCTGCCATCCCTGGAGGCAATCAATGTTCGCCAGCTCCTCCAGTCTCAGGAAAACCAGGGCCATTACAAGTGACACCTTGCACCCTGCTCACCACCTGTTGCTGACTTTGGTCAGCACCTCAGGTCACTCGGGTCCCGCACCTCCAGACTCACAAACAGCTTCTTCGACCATACATTCATACTGCACTTTATTCTATACAGCTTAACCACATTACCCAAATCACATTTATAGTGAGTTGAGAATTATAAGTTAAGCTAACATGTATGTCTTTGGGAGGAAGCTGGGGTGGCTGGAGCAAACCAGCATAGAGACAAAGGGGAAATGCAAATACCACACAAAAGGCCCTAGGTAGTTTTAAATCAGGAATTTTCTTGCTTCGAGGCAGCATACTGCACCATCTGGCTGTCCAAATTTTCCAACTCTAAATGTCAGCCTTGAAAACTAAGAGATAGTGCTAAGAGTGGTGACTGGGAATGGGCCTTTGTGTTGTCACTATCTTACAAGGTTTGACCCTGAACACTGAGTCAAAGCTGATAAAAATCTTTATGTTATCCAATGTGTGAATTCTCATTGGACATGCAGTGTTTTATGACTGATATGTAAACAGGCAGTAAAACATTATTGTGCAGTTTATTACTACAAAATAGAAAGTCATCGTCAACACCAGCACAATTCCCACAAGTGCCAACCTAATATATAATCCATTTATTTCACACATTGAGAGGATGTGATTGTGGCAGAAAGGGAGGTCGTAGTTAAATGCTGACAGTCACCTCTCTTGTCATAGGAGATTCAACAAACCACACAAGCTCAGTTTTGATCAGGGCTAATTCTCATTACATACAAAACTGAACAGCCACTGAAGACTGAGAACACATCTATCTGTAGGACATCTTTGCAATGGAAAAAGCCTGCAGAGTCAGTACTCTGTGTGTTTTGTGTGTAATCTTAGCCTTGGTCTCCATAGCAACCATTGTCACATTGTGGACTCTTGCCCTGACAGATCATGGTGATGTCACAGCTCCTTGGGACAGGTAGGATATTAATTGGCAAAACTATATCTTATATTACTTTTTATTACCATTTTATAACCATGGACCATATAATTACTGCAACCCAGTCTATTTAAGTGTTTGTGTACACACCTTTACTCTTTGAGGTATTTATATTTATTTTTAATATTTCTGTTATTTAGACATACTGAACAGACATAATATCTTGACCACTTCCCTAATATAGCATTGGTCCCCGTTTTGCTACCAAAATGGCAAACAACTGTGATGCACTATGTATTCTAACACCTTTCTATCAGAACCAGCATTAATTAACCTTTTGGTAATTTGAGCCTACTGGATCAGACAACACGGGCCAGCTTTTACAATATAGATTAATGAGCCTTGACCATCTCTGACCCTGTTGTTAGTTCACCACTGTTCCTTCCAGACTGGGAACATCCCACAAGAGTTGCAGTTTTGGAGATACTCTGACCCAGTTGTCTAGCTATCACAATTAAGCATTTTCAAACTTGCTCAAATACTGATGCGTAATAATTTTTTCTGCTTGTAACACATCAACTTTGAGGATAAACATTTGAAAATGATGAAATATAAATAATACAAGCTGGATATTAAAGTCTGAAAAAAGTTCTATTATTTTTGTGCTCATTCACCTAAGCTACCGTCTCTCCATGGATGTGATTCCTGAGTACTACAACATCACCTTATGGCCTCGTCTCAGTCCAGACTCAAACAATGGTCTTTACATTTTCACAGGTGAGTAAAACCTTACTGTACATGTAGTTCCCTTTGCCCTAGAGTGTGTTATATGAAGACTGACAGTGCATTGACTGTCAGTCATTTGTTGATTGATTATCTGTTTTTCATAGCAGTTGAAATGGTGTTTAGGTCCTTTATTTCAGCAAAGGTAGGATAGGGAATATCAAACTGTATTGAAATTCAAATCCTACTTTAGCAAAAACAGAGGTGTTTGAATCACCACAAATATTGGTTCTGTGGTTATTAGTGCGTGTGTGAGAGAGAGAGCAAGAGAGTGAGAGACAGAGATAGAGAAAGAAAGAAAGATAGAGAGACAAAATGCAGGAATGTAGTGGCCTTGTATAAATAGTAATAAATATTATCCCCATAATATCATGTAGTGCAATTACAGAAAAGCCATTAATTGGCCAAAATTGCTGCAACACATTTTCCAAGAACAGTTTCATCACAACACACACTGGATGCTCAGAATCTCATTCCCATCATGCATGCATGTCTAGCAAGGGGACCCTAGAGTGTGTTGTAATCAGCACCATAAGAACCAAGCCACATCAGATGAGCTGTCTCAGTAAGTACGTTTTTCTTATGCACTGTGTGAAGTTGATATGTCAGTATGTGGTTATAAAGTTACAATGATTATGTGCATTATTCACACAAATATGTATAGTATCTGAGCATTTCTTGCATATAGTCAGTGTAATTATAAATGCTGATTTGTATTTATCTTCCCATACATGTAACATTGTGTTTTATCTTCAGTAAGCATCACAAGGTTATACTACGATAACAATAGGATTTGTAGCCAGTTCTGATTTATAACAAGTACAGTGTCTTGATAAACTGATATCGTAGCATTGCTCATAGATTATAGTATTGTACTGTATTGTGGTGTGTTGGGAGTGGCTAGTTATCTCCCATCATGCCTCGGGAACATGTGTTGCCATTTAAGATGAGGAAACTGTATTTGCATCTGCATGGTTAGGTAACTTTTGAGACCGTTCTTGTTAATGTTCCAGTGTAAATTCACTGAAAGAGATGTTACCACATGAGTGAGCTCATGTGCGGGGTTACTGACCCGCTGAAGCACAGTGTAGTACAGTGAACTGTTCAATAAAGAGCTCCCCTTCCTCCTTGGAGTGGAATAGCAGGCTCGACCTCTGTGTGGGTCCTTTGTTGTAAGATTCCTCAGCTCGCCACAGAAGAGTAAAGTTGCTCATAAAGCAATCTGACTTCTGGGGATTTGGACACTATTTCTGATATATTATGCTGGTAAATACACTTTTCTACTTGAGAATTCATAGCATGTTATACAACATACCTCATTCACACACATTCATACAATCACTTTTTCTTCTATGCCTAAGTGCTTTCTATCACACACATTCACACTCCAATGAATGCCGAGAGCAGCAGCGTCCAAATTCAGGGGCTGCATTCTTTGAAGGCGGTGAAGACCGGAATAGAGAATTTTTTTCTTTTATCTAACTTGTATGACTTTTTTGGGAAAAAAATAGAGATGTTTTATCAGTGTGTGATATTCTATTTCATATTGTGTTATTCCTCTGTGGCTTTTTCACAGACAAATATTAAAATACTGCGACCATTACAACTATCTGAAAGCTTACATAAGAACAATAATCCATTGTAATAGCTAAAAATAATTTAAGAATATGTGATGTTTGAGATAAAATTAAAGGGTAAATTTGTAGAAAATATTTTTTTATTGGATGAGAAAATTGTGCAATTTTCTTAAAAGGAAAATATATCAGAGCATTAAACAGGCTGATGCTTAATTGGTAAATGGGTCTAATAGGAGAGATAATACAGACACATGTCATCCTTAAAATACAATGTAATGCTGTAGGCCAACTTACCCTAAAATATATAAAGCTTATACAAATCTATGAGAGTATTGTGCAGACACATTAATGTAGCAGTAATATTCATAAAATGTAAACCAAAAAGTAAGACAACGCAACATCCGTGAACCCATCCCAGCAGGAGAAGGAGGACGCCCAGATGGGGTGCCCACGGCCCATGGAAGGAGAGAGCCAGCAAATGACTGGCTCAGTAGGCACCCCCGTTCACCACACCGTACCACGGTGCGGGAAGAAGTCGGCCTGGAACACCAAGGAGTCCAGGGCAGAACTCACCGCCCTCAACACAAAGAGTGGACTGGCGTGTGCAGATAATCCCAAGACTTGGGGTCCATCTGCACACTGCGTCACAACACCAGACATTTCTTCAGTTACAGACACAGACAGTAAAGGGAGAAGACAAACTGGTCTGGGTCCAAGACAAGCTGCACCCAGCAATAGTTGCTCCCTTTCCTGGACACCCCACCCAATTGGCCTACAGGCACCCATGAGTCTTGGAGGCACAGATCAGACATCTCAACGTGAGCTGACCCAACCTACATAATGAGGTGGCCAGCCCAACCCCGCACAAGGAGAGACCCAGCCAGAGACTGGGCGACCCCGGGCACCGGGGCCTCAGGCCTATCACCTGGCTCCTCCCAGATGAGGCCAGCCACCTAGCCAGGAGCCAGCCTCTGCCACCACAAGCACCGCAGGCCCCACATCCCAAGACCGTCAGTACAGATGGGAATCGAGAACCGGTTCACAGTAGTCCAATTCCTTGAAATCGTTAGTTTGTCTGCCTATCGATTCCACTTATTGGCTCTTGCACTCTCGCTATGATCAGCTGATTTCAGTTCTTGTGTCAAAGTAGGAAAATAGCGGTGCAGTCTACAGCGTGGATATAGACAACATTTACTTTTATTGCACAAAAGGACGAGAGTGGGATCGTAATTTAATCGACAATCGAAGTTTAATCGACCTTATGCTAAACTGATTAAAATAATAGTATTTTTTTGAGCACTGCATTTTCTGCTGCATATCCTGATCAAGGTCATGGGGACAGCAGTATAAGAACAGATGCTCAGACCTCCGTTCCCCTAGCCAGATCTTCCAGCTCTTCTCAGCAGATACTGAAGTGTTTCTAAACAAGCTAAGAGATGTAACCTTTTCAGCGTCTCCTGTGTCTGCCTCGGGGTCTTCTCCCAGCTTCTCCCCATTCCATGGAAATGCCAAGTGATTTAGGATTTTCCTTGACGACAGAGAATCCCCTCTTAACTTGATTACCTCCGTACCCCGAGGGGTTACCTCGGGCTACCTTTTATTTCTGTTAAGTTCACCTGTGTGAAAGCACAACTCTGGAAACCTTTGTCTAATTCTACTTTGTCTAATTCAGGAGCACTTTGGAACTGAATCTGAGTGGACACTTAGTTTTGTGACTAAAGCTAGCGAACACACTAGAAACCACAAGAAAGTTGAACCTCAGGAATGAAGTAAATCAACAGGAAGTAACAGGAACACACACACAGAGACGCAGCTAGACACACAGAGACTTAACTGGGGAAAACAGGCAACTAGACAAACATGAAGACAATGCAGAAAATGCTGGGGAGGAAACACACAGGGGCAAGACCCAAACAAACAAGACACAACGAGACCAAACATGAACAGATATGAACAAATACTAAGAAAACCAAAACTTGAAGTACTAAATAAACTTATACTGACTTATAAGCAGACTAAACTAGGAAATAAAAGACACAGAGAACATAATAAAATAAACAAGAATAAAAGAACCAAAACCACAAAACACTGGGTCAACGACCCGGGTACTCTAAAACTTTGTTTATGATGTTTACACGTCTTTGTGAGGCTCAGTGAAATATTCACAATTATTTTGTGATAACTTTATTCACAATTTATTTTAAATGAAAGAGCTTCAGCATATTTATATTAAGCGTTCCTGTGGCCAGAACTGCTGAATCTATCTTTCTTAAACCCCTCTTACAAACCTAGACTGAGCTTACCTATATTTTAGTATTCTGCAAACCTCAGGCTGGTTATGTTTGCATCTGGAAATAAAAATATTTGTATCTTCTGTATCTTTTTATGCTTTGTCTGTGTCACTTTTATGTTGTGAAGATAGCTGAAGACATGAAATACTTTCATAAACATGTTATATATGAGGCCATTAATGAGTGTAGAAATGATTATTCTTGGTTAATATCTCTCTATAAATTAGTTACTGAGGACAAATAATAAATTAAGCACTTACTATTACCTTACTAATGCTTAATAGTCTTGATGTATGTATGTATGTATCCAGATAAGGAAATCCCAAAAAGTTGATTCTAGACGTCCAGATGAACAAGAATAAACTCTTTGGGAATGTTTAATAGTGTGTCATTATTATAAAGGGTTACCGTCAAATGGTTTATTCACTATTATTAGTGATTTATTTTCTCTGTATCTGCATTTAGGTTTCTGTACTATACTTTTATTTCCCAAGAGATTTAATTGGTGCCCGTGTTAAACTACCCCTGCAATGGACGATGCATTAATATAAATTACCATTTTTTCTTTTTTCATGTGTTTCAGGGCAGTCCACTGTGCAGTTTGAGTGTGTGAAAGAAACAAATTTGATACTGATTCATTCCAACAAACTGAGCTACACCAGGCAAGACAACAAATACATGGCCAGTGTCAGCACTGCAGGTACCATCACAGAAAGTCCTGATACAAAGTAAAGTCACAACTCTTAATTTTAGAAGGATCTCAGAAATCATTTTACTAATTCTGCAGTTAATACTATTGCATAAATAAAATTGCGAGAGCAGCAGAAGATGTATTGAGTTACAGATGTTTTCAAAGATATTATTAGTAGTAGTTTTGATATTAACAAATTCAATATTGCTGCAGGATAGCAAAATTTAAAAAAATCAAATTTTTGAAGAAAAACCTCGTTTATGCATGTTTAGCTTTTGTCTGTGAAGGTTCTCAGTCATCCAGGTCGTTGTAGTCTAAGGAGCTATGTCTGGACATCTTTAAGTTTTTTGAAGACGTATATATATATGTGTGTGTGTGTGTGTGTGTGTGTGTGTGCGTGTGTGTGTGTTTATTATTATTATTATTATTATTATTATCCAGAGAGACTGTTAAATATGTTTTGTTTTTTTCTCTCCAGATGGTGCAGCTCCTGTGATTATAAAATCGACATGGCTGCAGCCAGAAACACAGTATCTGGTTATCAACTTAAAAAGTAAATTACGTCAAGGACAGAAGTATCAGCTGTTTACTGAGTTCGCTGGAGAACTAGCCAATGACTTGTCAGGCTTTTACAGGAGTGAGTATGAAGAAGATGGATTACAAAAGTAAGTCCTCTTTGTGTCCTTCTATGGCTGGGTTTGTTTCGCTGGTGTCATTTTAAACCTCTACACTGTGACTATTTGCATGTTTGGAATTTTTGATCATTTACAGGATAGTTGCCACCTCTCAGATGCATCCAACTTATGCTAGGAAGACCTTTCCTTGTTTTGATGAGCCAGCTTTGAAAGCCATTTTCCATATAACACTCATTCACCCACCTGGAACAGTAGCCCTTTCAAATGGGATGGAAAGAGGTCAGTGTATCTAAACACAGTGTAATGATCTGCAGCAGCAGATCATACGGAGCACAAAAGAGAATCCAAATGAAGATGTGTAGAAACAGGAGACAACAGAAGCTGAGTGGTTTATTTAGGCTGGTAGACAACTGAGACAATATATAAACATGAGGGTGAATAGGGAAAGTAGAGAGACATTGGAACAGAGCTGGAGCAAACTACACATAACAGGACAGGGGGAACAACACTGAACACAATGCATATGAGACAATGCCTACCAAAGTAAAACAGTAAACAGGAGCCGAGACACACAAACTTGCAGATGGAAGAGAACACAAAGCACATGATAGACAGACATGACCAAGTGCCAGGGGCCTAGAGCTGCTCAAGACATGAGAGACAGAGCGAGAGGGAGAGACAGAGAAAGAGGGAGAGAGAGAGAAAGAGGGAGAGAGAGAGAGAACAAACAGAGACATGATTGAGGAAAAAGATAAATAACTAGAGGGCACGACTAACTCTCACCGGAGACACTGGACGAGACAAAGACACAAAAGGAAACTGAAAAACCCCCAGAAATACAAATAATCTCAGAGACAATAAAGAAACTAAACTCAAGACTAAATTGTACAAAACTTGGACTTATCATATTTATCATGCAAGGAAAAAGTCATGAAATCAAAATAAACTCAAAACACTGGGTTAAAGACCCAGGACCATGACACACAGTTAAAATAACACAGTTCTAAGTGTTTATTAGAATATTTTAGCTTTAATTCTGTTGAATGCATGTGATGCATTTAGTGTTAGCATAAACATGTTAGACGCTAACTAATTTAGATGACTGCCAGACACAACCTACTACAATTTGTGCTACAGAGAATTTTGCAATCATCTGTGTTTAACTAAATGTCAATTAGGATTTTAAAAAAGTTAATATCAAAAAGCTCTGTCATAATGCCCAAATGCTGTAGCCAAGACAAGTCAGTTTTATTAATACAGCTTCTCTGTTTATCTCTAAAACTTAAAAATAAAAATTCTTTGTGTTTCTATGAAATTTAAGATGTTAAATGAAATTCAGAGTACTAAATACACAAAAAAACACCTGCAAAGTTATAGCTTCACTGGACATAAGGCCAAACTACATGTGTTGATCAGATTAATTATGAGCTTCAGAACCAATAACCTATAACCTTACTAAATAATCATTTAACAGAATAACTCATATAAATATTTGTTTATGATTTTGTAGAAAGTTGGACCAGCTGCTGAAAAAAGTTTCCTCAGCTAGACTATTTTAGTTTTAATTCTGTTGGATTCATGTGATGCAGCCATAAAAGACTAATATGGTATTTTTGTCACCCTGATGGGTAGGGTGTGTATCTATTTTAAAGTTTGTATGTTTATATGGACAGTCGTCATGCCTGTGTTTAACAAAAATAAATAAATACACACAGTAGCATTACCAAAAGCTTGTCTTCGATTACTTTATTCATAGTCGCCGATAACTGTAGTTGTGTTCTTCAGATATTGCTAACATCACCATTGATGGAGTAAGTTGGACAAAAACCAAGTTTGAGCCCACCAAGAAAATGTCCACCTATCTGTTGGCCATCATTGTCTCGGACTACACATATATCAATACCACACAAAAAGACCCTCAGGTAATTGTCTGTGTACTTTTGTTGACTGGCTCCAAAGCTGGAAGAACCATGTCAAAAATGTTTGTGAAAGAGTTGGTTGTTCTTTTGTTTTTGTTTTTTTCCAGATTCGTATCTGGGCTCGAAGGAAGGCCGTTGACCTAGGACAGGGAAACTATGCTCTCAATATAACTGGACCCATACTGGACTTCCTCCAGTCATACTATAACATCTCCTACCCTCTAACTAAATCAGGTGAGCCTGCTTTGTGTTTTGCTTTGCCCTGACTTGTGTTTTAGCTTTTCCAATTATTGGATGGATATTGGGTGAGGGCGTGAATTCTTCTACCAATGCAGATTACAGAGATGTCTGTCTGCACAATTTTAGATGAATTGACATTATTGTTTATTACCCCTTGTATGAAAGTGAATTAAAGTCTTGTTCCAAATCGTAAACCTAGTGAGACCCGATTTGCATAAATTAATAGAAATATCAAAAGATGACATTGAAAAACAAGTATCTTTTTTTCATGCATTTTTCATATTTATAATGAAGATAAATGCAGTTTCCACTTAATCTCTAGGCAAATCAGCACAACCTGGATTTTAATGAATTCATCAATTAATTATTTAATTAATTACCAAAGCTTTTGGTTAAAACCTCAAGGTCTCACAGTGGTTTCACCTGAAGGGTGGAAGCATAAGGGTAACAAGACAGAGAAGAAACCAATCAAGTGCAGTGACACAAAGGAAGTAAAACTACAAGAAAAGAGGCAAAAGAAACAAAATCAAAAACCATTAGAGTTCTTACTATAATTATAGAAAATCAGAAGGCTGTAAACTTAACTCAACAACAAAACTCACAGGCTATAATAGTTTATACCAGTTGAGAGAATGAAGGAATTGTGTGTCTAATAACAAATGGTTTCATTATATTCTTAAGATTGATTACATTCTTAAGATAACTTGAAGCAATTCCTCAAACCTGTGTTAAACCTGCTCTCTTCCTCACAGACCAAATTGCTCTACCAGACTTTTATTATGGTGCAATGGAGAATTGGGGTTTGGTGACCTACAGGGAAACCAATCTTCTTTATGACCCTGCAACTTCCTCCAGTAGAAATAAAGAGAAGACCGCCACCATTATTGCCCATGAATTAGCACACATGGTAAGCTATTTGCCTTTTGATCTGTTTGCTCCTTGATAACTCAACAAATTTACTCATGCCATGTCTGGTACAGTGGTTTGGTAACCTGGTGACCCTGCGCTGGTGGAATGAAGTCTGGCTCAATGAAGGCTTTGCTTCATATGTGGCTTACCTAGGAGCAGATCATGCTGAGCCTACATGGAATGTTGTGAGAACAGACTTTTACATTTGTACCTGATCTCACATGCACTGTTGTCATAATGTAAAATCCTCTTAAAACATTCCTGTTTGTCTGTTTGCCCCAGAGAGACCTGATAGTACTTGACAAGCTTCATAAAGTTTTTGCAGTCGATGCCTTGACCTCTTCTCATCCTCTGTCCTCTAACGAAGACAGTATTGTTCTACCTAACCAAATCAATGAACAATTTGATGTCATCTCATACAGCAAGGTACAGAAGCTGCAACACCTTACAGTATCAATATGTGTCAATTGCTAATTAGTTTAAATAAGATTAATTGTAGGAGATTAATTGAGGTCTCATTTAACTTTAGCACATCTCACCCTACTGAATAACTACAGTTCAGAGACTATATTAATACAAATAGTGTCATTGGGCAACAATTATGCACAGATCATAGTTAATAAGTGAGCTGAAGCAGGAAAAAAAAATTATAGTATAAAAACTAAAACACTTAACAAAAGGATAATTAATGATCCATCCACCTATTCATCTTCTTGTGCTTACCTGGGGCCGGGTCGCGGGGGCAGCAGCCTAAGCGGAGAAGCCCAGACCTCCCTCTACCCGGCCACCTCCTCTAGCTTGTCCGGGGGAACACCAAGACATTCCCAGGCCAGCTGAGAGATATAATCCCTCCAGCATGTCCTGGGTCTGCTCTGGGGCTTCCTCCTGGTGGGACATGCCTGGAACAGCTCACCAAGGAGGCCCCAGGATGCATCCTTGTCATATGCCAGAACCACCTCAGCTGGCTCCTTTTGATGTGGAGGAGCAGCAGCTCTACTCTGAGCCCCACCATTTGGCTACACCTAAAAATGTTGTCCATATAAATTACAAAAAGAATTGGCAACAAAGGGCAGCCCTGGCCATCACCAAAAACGATTCCAACTCATTGCTGGGTATGCGGACCAAGCTCCTGCAACGGTTGTATAAGGATCAAATGGCCCATAGCAATGGGCCCCATACTCCTGAACCACCTCCTAAAGGACAATCCAAGGGACATGATTGAATGCCTTCTCCAACTTCACAAAGCACATGTAGACTTGTTTAGCAAACTCCCTTGTTCCTTCGAATATCCTCGAGGGGATAAATAGCTAGTCCAGTGTTCCATGACCAGGACGAAAACCACATTGTTCCTCCTGTATCTGAGGTTCGACTTATGGATGGATTCTCCTTTCCAGCACCCTGGCAAAGACTTTCCCACAGAGGCTGTTGAGTGTGATCCTCCTACAGTTGGAACACACCCTCTGGTCCTCTTTCTTAAAGATGGCAACCACCACCCTGGTCTGCCAATCCAGATGCACCTCCCCTGATCTCTACATAACATTGTAGAGGTGTGTCAACCGAGACAGCCCTACAATATACAGAGCCTTCAGGAACTCAAGGCGAACCTCATCCACCTCAGGGGACCTGCCACCAAAGAGTTGTTTAACTGCATCAGGGAGCTCGCCCCCAGAGATAGACGAGTCATCCCCCTTGTCCCCAGACTCTGCTTCCTCCACGGAAGACATGCCAGTGGGAGTAAGGAGGTCCTCACAGTATTCCTTCGACGCCTAACAATGTTCTCAGTCAAAGGATACCTAACACCACTTTGGTTCCGATCCGGGAGGCCGCTCCTTCCAATCATGCCCCTCCAGGTCTCACTGTCACAGACATGAGTGTTGAAGTCTCCCAGTAGGACAACAGAGTCCCCAGGTAGAGCACCATTAAGCACCCCACCCAGGGACTCGAAGAAGGCTGGGTAATCCGAACCGTCATTCAGTGTATAAGCGCAGATGACAGTTGGGACCCATTTCCTAACCCAAAGGCGCTGGGACAAACCCACCAGGAGAAACCCCAACATACACTGGGATACCCACTCCAGCCCACCACCTCTCATCACGGGCAAATCCTGACTGAGACAGTCCCCTGTCAAGGAGACTAGTGGCAGTGCCCAAGCTATGTGTTGAGGTGAGCCCAACTATATCTAGCTGGTAATGCTCAACCTCACGCACTAACTCAGGCTCCTTCCCCACCAGGGAGGTGCCATTCTATGTCCCAATCACTAGTTTAGGTAGTCGGGGATCGGTCTGCCAGGGCCTCCGCTCCTGGCCGCTGCCCAACACACATTGGAACTGACCCCTAGGGCACCCCCTGTGGGTAGTGGGACTACAGGAGGATGGGCCCATGTCCCTTTTTCAGGCAGTGCCCGACTGGGCCTCATGGACTAAGGTGTGGGCCACCAGACGCTCACCCTTGGGCACCCTCCCCAGGCCTGGCTCCAGGGCAGGGCCCCGGTAACCCTGTCCCAGGCAGGGTGAACTGTTCCCTCGATGTCCTACTCATAGGGGTCTTTTGAATGGCTCTTTGTCTGGTCCCTCACCCAGGACCAGTTTGCTATGGGTAACCCTACCAGGGGGCAAAACCCTCCCAACAACATAGTCCCTGGGATCTCTGGGACACACAAACCCCTTCAGCACGATATGGTAGTGATTCATGGAGAGGGGTAGTGATTCAATAATGATTGAATACAAAATAACAAATGGCACTGAAGATACTGACACTGTATGTCTGAAACAGGAATGATACCAGTTTGAGATAACTGTACACGTCCTGAATAACTAGTGTTTTTCAGCTGCTGTACACTGTATGATATATTGTGATAATTTTTTTTTCATTATTGTAAACTGAGTAATTGATAGATTGAACAAAACTTTTACCTCCTCAGGGTGCAGCAGTGTTGAGGATGCTTTCAGACTTTCTCTCAGAGCCAGTCTTCATCCAGGGACTGAGTGTATGTTTTTATATATTTCTGTTAGTTAATGAGATAAATCACCTTATCCAATATTATTCAGCCACAGGTAAGTAAGAATTTTGGATTGTTTTCCTTTTTTCTGCAGACTTACCTCAATCACTTTGGATACAGTAATACAGTAGGGAATGACTTGTGGCATCATCTGCAAATGGTAAAATGATGATTTCTTTTTTTATTTTACAAAAGTTGTATGTGACTTTGACATTTTGTTGCAGTTACGAAACATGATTGTTTGTTATAGACTTTAAAAAAGGATAGTTACATTATGATAATTAAAAATATATATTTTATTGCATTTAGAAATTTCTCACACTATCAGACTGTACAGCCAGACACAAAATCATCTGCATGTATTGCCATATGATTCTGCAAAGGACAGAGGTTCTATTAAAACTACACAGTACAAATATTTTCACAAATTTTAGTAGGAACAATATCTGACAAATGTTATTGCTGAAAACTTGTATTGGCCTTTAATTTTATTTTAATTTTATTATAATTATGCCTGTGGTGGGGGTCTTTTTTTCATCTACAGGCTGTGAAAGACAATAATGTTTCACTTCCTCATCCAGTTGATCGCCTTATGAGTCCCTGGGTGCTTCAGATGGGATTCCCTGTGGTTTTTATAAATACAGCCATAGGGAAGGTATCCCAGAAGCACTTCCTCCTGGATGCAGATTCTAATGTCACAGTCAAATCACCATACAAGTATGGAGCACTACAGCTTTTGAAATGCAAATATACTTTTACTCATTGTGGCAGTGTTGAGAAATATCTGTCTTTTTTTATATGTGCTTCCCACAGAGTTTAGATTAATCTAAAGTCAATTCAACTTAGATTTAGTTCAATTTTGTTTTCATAGCACAAATTCACAGCAATAGTTATTTTAAAAAAGCTTTGTATAATAATAAAAAGACCTGGCAATATAAGAGAAAGAAGTCCAATAATCTGAAAATCTCAAACAACACTTTGCAATAGCAAGAAGAAAGAACTCCCTTTTAACAGGAAGAGATCTTGGGCAGACTCAGGTTCTGTGAGGAACCATAAACACATCAGGAAAGTGTTTGCTTAGGTTTTACAATCAAGGACAGTGGGAGTAATATTTCCGAAAGACTTTTACACAAATTGAAAACCAGAATCAAGCAGAAAAGTTGCCTCCTGTCACTGGCCTAAGGGCTCCTGTTACCACTCGGTTCACTGTTTCCTCTATCTTTTACATTTTCTCTAGCTCTTTTCTCAGCCCTCAGTATTTCTCAAAGTTCTTATGTTCCTTCTTCCTGATGTTGCTACATCTATCACCACAGCCTCTTTCCTCTGCTTGTCCACCATTACTTATGTCTCATTGGTTAGATATCCCTAGTTTGTCTGTCTGTATCTGGAAATCCCACAGAATCTCAGCTTGGTCATTCTCAACTATCCTACAGGTTGTATCCCATTTTAACCATGGGACTTCCAGGCCATACTCAGCACAAATGTTCCTGTTTACTATGCCAGCCACTTGGTTATGGCGTTCCATGTATTCCCTGCCTGCTGGCATTTTGCACCCTGCTGTTATGTGCCTAGATTGTCTCAGGGGCATCTTTGCATAGCCTACATCTAGGGTCTTGCCTGGTGTGGTAGAGCACAGCCTCTTTCAATCTTTTACTTAGTGTCTGTTCCTCTGCTGCAATGATTTGTGCCTATGTGCTGTCTTTCGGTCCAACTTTGTCAAATTATTGGTAGGGATTTTCATTGTCAGGCATTTCTTGCTGTAGATGCAGATGATGTAATGTTGTGGAGCAGAGAATCGATATCCCATTCACGCCTGGCATAAAGCGTAAATTCTCATAATGAACAATGATAATGAAAGAAAATCTTAATACTTAATTTGGCCTTAATACTCTTTCATACAAATTCAAGAGAGGGGAGAAACTGAAATATGTGGCACAGATAATGACAAAGGGTGAAATCTAGACAGCAACATTTGGTTAAATCAGAAATCAAAACATATTCTCATATTATTTATAGAACGTTAGACCCTTTCTAACTTTCTATTTTGTTCAAACACTTGACACATGTAATCACATATCATGATTGGATCACCTTATTTAAGGTCAATTTAAACAGTGAATTGCTAAAACGAACTTAATAGAAATATTAAATTCACAAGTATTTCTCAGAGCTCCATTTGTTAGCAACATGTTTGGTATATGAATGAAGCTAAATGTGCTGCCTTCCCCAGTTATGAGTGGCCGATTCCTATTCGATTAATGAGGGATGGTATGGTCCATAAAGATATTTGGTGGCTCATGGAAAAGGAAGGTAAAGCTGGTACACAGTTTTAATGTGGTTTTATTAATACGAGTGTTATTAAACATTTTGAAATTTTAAGCATGTGTTTTTTTCTGTTTTCCTCCATCAGTGATAAACTTAGAAATGAGGAGTGATGGTTTTTGGGTACTGGCCAACATTAATGTAACTGGATATTACCGGGTAAATTATGACTTAGGAAACTGGGAGCGCCTCTTCATCCAGCTTAATACAAATCACAAGGTACACAGACACTCTCTGACATGGTTCTGTTATCAATGTTTAGCAAATGCATAATGAGATATGCATATATGTATGTATAAAAAAAAAACCCTCTTAACCCTGGGGGTAGTCTTTATCCTTCAAGCTAAAGTTCCTCAACCTGATCTCGGATGTTGTTCCTGGAATTTGCTGAAGCCACCTGCCTAGCTTGGGAGGAGTTACTGCACGAAGTGCTCCAATTACCACTGGAACCACTGTTACCTACACCCGCCACATCTTCTCGAGCTTTTCTCTGAGCCCCTGGTACTTCTCCAGCTTCTCGTGTTCCTTCTCCCTGATGTTGCTGTCATTCGGTATCGCTAAGGCTATCACTACTGCTGTCTTCCTCTGCTTGTCCACCACTACTATGTCCGGTTGGTACATGCTAGGTTGGGCCATCTTCCTGATGTACTCATAGATGTTCGTTGTCTCATCCTGGACTGCGGTACTGACACTCAGCAGTCCCCGCCCTCTTTCCTTATGTTTAGCATACAGTCTCAGGCTGCTGGACTTGGGGTGAAACCCTCAATGCATGGTCAGGAGCTTCCTGGGTTTGATGTTAGTGGCTTCCATCTCCTCCTTTGGCTAGCTTATTATCCAGGCAGGGTATCTGATCATGGGCAGGGCGAAGGTGTTGATAGCCTGGATCTTGTTCTTACCATTCAGCTGACTCCTCAGGACTTACCTGACCCTCTGCAGGTACTTAGCTTTCCTTTTCCTTTTCTTTGTGGTTCCCATTTGCCTGTGGGATTCCCAGGTACTTGTAGTTGTCCTCGATGTCTGCAGTGTTGCCTTCTAGTTTTCATATGTTGGAACACTGAGCTACCAGTTTTTTCGCCGTCAATTTGGATGCTTGGTATCGAAGATTCCATAGGTCCCTCATCCTATTCATGTAACCCCTTCTGTTGGGGTTACTTGCGTAATAGCATTCCAACAGCATCCTATTTTCATCTCTTGTCCACACATGCCATCTTGTTCCAGTAGCTCACTTCTCATCAGGGTGGTTCCTCAACACCCTGATGAGTCTAGTTAATCCGGGCTACGTCAGAGCCGGTATGGCTTCATCTCTCGCTCATGCTCATGTCTGAGCTAGGCTTGGTTAGCATGGGGGTCTAGCCCAGGACCCTTACTGGATACAGATGCCCCGGTTGGGAATCTTACCACTTACCACTAGGTAAATGGAAAGGTATATATGGTCCAGAAAAAAGTATTATTTTCAGAACTGAAGGTCAGTCAGACTGGAAAATTGCTAAAACTTTGATTATGTCCCCAAATGCAGTCACAAAAACCATCAAGCATCACAACGAAACTGGCTCTCATGAGGACCTCCCCAAGTCACCTCTACTGCTGAGGATAAATTCATCCAAGTCACCAGCCTCAAAAATTGCAAGTTAACAGCACCTCAGATTAGAGCCCCGATAAATGCCACACAGAGTTCCAGTAGCAGACACATCTCTGCATCAACTGTTCAGAAGAGACCGCATGAATCAGGCCTTTATGGTCAAATAGCTGCTAAGAAACCACTTCTAAGGAAAAGCAACAGGCAGAAAAGATTTCTTTGGGCCAAGAAACACAAGGAATGGACATTAGACCAGTGAAAATCTGTGCTTTGGTCTGATGAGTCCAAATTTGAGAGCTTTGGTTCCACCCGCCGTGTCTTTGTGTGACGCAGAAAAGGTGAACGGATGGTCTCTACAAGCACGGAGGAGGAGGTGTGATGGTGCTTTGCTGGTGACACTGTTGGAGATTTATTCAAAATTGAAGGCACACTGAACCAGCATGGCTACCACAGCATCCTGCAGTGACATGCCATCCCATCCAGTTTGCATTTAGTTGGACCATCATTAATTTTTCAACAGGACAATGACAACAATCACACCTCCAGGATGTGTAAGGGCTATTTGACCAAGAAGGAGAGTGATAGAGTGCTGCGCCAGATGGCCTGGCCTCCACAGTTACCTGACCTAAACTCAGTCAAGATGGTTTGTGATGAGATGGACCGCAGAGTGAAGGCAAAAAGGCCAACAAGTGCTCAGCATCTCTGGGAACTCCTTCAAGACTGTTGGAAAACCATTTCAGGTGACGACCTCATGAAGATCATTGAGAGAATGCCAAGAGTGTGCAAAGCAGCAATCAAAGCTGTGTTCATTCATCATCAGAGGTGGGAAATAATGAAGTACAAATAATTTTCAGTTATCTTTATTTGAGTAGGTTTTTTTTGTTTTTCTTGACTACTTTTTACTTTTGCCCCCTACATTTTTAAACAAATATCTGCACTTTCTATTCCTCACATTTAAAAAAAATAGGCTTGTAACTTTTGGTTCACCGCATTTGGGTCGAGCTATTATGTCACGTCACTACCCACTGACCTATCAATTTCAGATTGAAATAAATTAGTTACTCATTAAGAAAAATTATATAACTTTTAAAAGAATTGTTTACAATAACATCGTAACAGTTAGGAGTAGCACTTCCAAAAATTTGGGGGAAATTAGGTATCTTGACATATCATTTAAATAAACATGGAACATTTCAAGGTCTTGACTCTGAGTCTGATCCTGTCTTATTTATCAAGCTTATATTAAAGCTGGTATGGTCAACAGAAAGAAGGCCTGGATGCCACATTATTGTAGAGATGGATAGACTGAGATACAGTTGGTCTTCAAGCTAGTCCTCTGAACCTACTCTTCCTGTTCTGCTTTGTCTCAATCTTGTCTTACTGTTGTCAATACAGACTACTGCTGTGAAGGTCTGAATTGAGTTAGTCAGTCAGTTATGACTAGATCCCTATACTGTAAACTATTTACCTGTCTGCATTCATATTGACCTGTTGTCAAACAGGGCCTGGTGTTATATTGTGTGAGGTTTTTTTTTTTCTTTTAAATATAGCTACAATGCTGTCATCCCTATTTCTTTCAATTTTGTATCCAAGGAATTAGAAGACATGAGTCACCCATCATTTCTGGTAACTTTTAAAAGTGGTCTTGAGCAATAGTTCTCCAGGTTTTCTGGAGGAATACCCTCCATCCACCCCAATTTGTTTTCAGCTCTGTCCTTGTACCTGATAATTTACAGGGGAATTTCTTTGTATTTTTTGCTTGTTTGTTCAACAACTTGTGAAGCACATTTCTTCTGCTTCTGGTGTAAACTAGTGGTACCAAGATCACCAGGCCATTGTTTGACTGGAGAACATTTACAGTACAATGCAAGACTTGGTTGTGGTACTGTTGGTTCATGTCTGTTATCTTATTTCCATGTTTATTGCTTTGTCCTGCAACAGTGTCACCTGACTTCACATTTTAAATGTTTTGCGAGACACAATAATTAACAGATATTCACATGGGAAATTTAGAAGAATACAAACATGACATATGACAAAAATACAAACAAGGAAATTGCTAAGTAAAGAAAAGAAATACATAAGGACAGAAGTGTGATTTGAACTGAAGGATACTTTATAGGCATGTAGCAGACATCATTATAACCAACCCAGGAAAAGGAAACTGAGGAAAAGACATTTTATTTCTTCCCTAATTCCCAATTATAAAGTGGTAAGAGCTCAGGGGTGGGGGGCAACAGTGATCCAGTTTCATCTGCTTTCATATCTGTCTCTGCTGTCCTCAGCATCAAAGGAGACCCAGCAGCAGTAGCAGAACAGAATAGATCAGACCTCTGTTTTTTTGAGAACGAACAAAGGTCTTGCTGTGACAAATAAGACAAGAATGTGACTAGCTATTACAGCACCATTGACAGGTCCAGGAAAAGGTAGTTGGAGAGGGGGCCACAATAGGACAGCCTCAGCATGATACAAAGACATGAACTGCAGAGCAAGTCAATATACACTGGTTTTCATC
Organism: Benitochromis conjunctus; assembly: GCA_015052645.1. Taxonomy (NCBI): domain Eukaryota; kingdom Metazoa; phylum Chordata; class Actinopteri; order Cichliformes; family Cichlidae; genus Benitochromis; species Benitochromis conjunctus. The sequence goes on from VOQK01043955.1 coordinate 27,321, forward strand.
CTGTATTTTGGAGTCTTAAAGGGAATGAGCCTTACTACATTAAAGTGTCTCAAAGTAGTTTTCAATGCTTATTAGTGTCATGAAATAACTTCCCTTAAACCAGATCTAATATTTAGCAAAGCATTAAAATATTGTTTCAAAGTGGATAGCCATCTAACATGCAGTTATATCATATATCATAGTATTTTTTTGTATCTGTAAACCACCACTGTGGATTTTAAACCAAATCCTTCAGCCTCAGATTTGTATGCATCACAGCCAGCACACCGACTTAAACGTCTTAAACTCATGCTTGCGATTGTGATTATTTTGTAATAACATAAAAAGCTTCAGAAACTCTAGATTAGTAATGCTTTAGTCTCTGCTGGTCTAAAACAGGGTTCTGCTGGAAACTTTGTTACTCATCTGCACATGTTGTCAGCATTTAGAGAGGCTGGGACCATCCTGGGATACACACACCAATACCACACTTGAAATCAACAGATAGCTTAAGATTCAGTTACACACAGAAACAGCAGAAACCTCAGATTGAAATTCTATTTCTGTTGGATGACGAACATCTGTCACCAAGCAGTTTTATGCGCAGCCAGATCAAGGCCAAATCAGGACAGGTGCTGAATAATTTCTTCTTTCATTCATCTTGCCTCTGTTACACATGATAAGAATGCACCATATACACTCACACTCATCTTTTCACTCATTCAAATGGTACTGACCCAATGCATTTAGCCATGTAGACATGGTCATGGACTGCCTGTATCATGGTTGTATGGGTGTGCGTGTGCATGTGTGTGAGAGAGAGAGAGAGAGACTGGGCAGGCAGGAGTGAAGAAAACAACTGGGGCAGAGTGAGTCTGTGGAGAAGGAGCAAGAGCATTAGTCTAAGGATCATTAAGCAGCTGGGCTGGATTGCCATGGATTTGTATACCCTTAATATCTGCACAACCTCTACAGAGAAGATAACAGTTTTACAGTTTGATAAGAGGGGCACCTCAAGTTCAACTATCTATACATTTAATTTATGTTATATATATTTATAATTGAGCTATTTGTATTAGAGTTATTTTGTTACATTTTGTAACTTTCTAATATATTGTATTATTTAATTTAGTTTATTCAGTTACTGTTCTTACTGTCTTGGAGCAACTGTGACCACATAACTTCCTCAGGGATAAATAAAGTATTCTGATTTCATTCTCATAAACTGTATTCATTATCTTACTTGAGGTTTGGAGGAGAACAGAAATGGAAGATACTTGCAGGGGGAAGCAGGCGTTGACTGGGAGGAGCTAAGGTGTGGGTAGGTTTGGTGAAGATCATTTTCCAGAGATGTATCAGGAGTGTGAATGGTGAACAGGAAATCCAACGAGCTGAACAGGTTGATCTTTGAAAGCTTTGCCACAGGAAAAAGGTCAGGGCTGGACATGAAAAGAACATTAGTTACCGCACCTTGTTTTTCAGAAAGGTTAATGGACTAAAGGTAAGGCAGAATTACCCACTTGGAGACAATATGGCAGAACTCCTTCACCATACCAGACCCTAAATACGTATCCTCTTTGATGGAAGAACGACCAAAGTCAACGACAACGGCCAAAGTGGAAACCCCCAGAGCAACCTACAGGGGAAAAAAAAAAAAAAAAATGCCACTGGGCCGCCTGCCCCAAACTCTGACAACCTGCAGTTTAAAGCCAGGATAATATTGATGAAGAGGTGATTTAAATGACTTTGAACCTAGGATGGTTTGTTGGTGCTGGATGGGGTGGTCAGAGTATTTTAGAAACTGCTGATCTGGGAACCCATCTCTGAGGGTTTACAGATAATAATCTGAAAAAGAAAATATCCAATGAGTGACCGTTCTCTGGGTGAAAATGGCTTGTTGATGCCAGAGGTCAGAGGAGAATAGCTTTAAACAATAGTATATCTGTGGTATAAAGGACCCAAGGCATACAGCACTGTAGGCACATAAACATTTTATTTACATTCTTACAGAACATTTTCCTGCTTGTACAGCTTTCTAGTTGCCTCACCCCAGTGCAGTACACAGCTTTGTCGCCAGGTCCTGGCATCCTACTCGTATAGGGGAGCCATGTTTAGATAATGAGAACAGCTGTGTGGGTCAGCCTCCTCTGACATCACACTCTGAACCCACCGCTCCCAGCCCTCGACTGAACCTGAACCACCAACTGCACCCTGCCACAATCACCTTACAACCAGCATATGCCAAAGAGTATCTCTAAATTCACAACACACTGAGCTTTAAAGCAGAAGGGCTACAGCAGAGAAGACCACACTGGGTGCAGGTAATGGTGAGGGAGTTACTTTCCTGGCACACTTTGGACCCCTTTGTACCAAATGAGCATCATTTATACTACTCGTACTCCTTAGTGGAGGTGCTGAAACATGACACAACAGCAATCATAACAAACTGCTCTATGTATTTAAAGACAATGGTGCAATGCACTTTTGATAGATATCACTCACAGTTTAGAGTCGCATGGAGGGGAAAATGGGTGTGGGAGAGTAGGGACCCCACCGCATCGCTAGATTCCACTACTTTAAATCTGTTCAATAATATCTACACACAATTTGGGGTGACAGACTTAGTTCCCCTTTGATAACACACTTTTAGCATCCAGAATAGTCCTTTGACACCATGTGCCTTGTGACAAATAAAAGATAGTTCAGTGGTCAGTGGAAGCAGATTTAGAGGATGTGGATTGAGAAGTGCAGCACACATGCCCCAGTGGAGCTGGTATCAGTGAGGGTCATTGAATTAAGGATGAGCCTCACTCAAGCACCACACAGTCTCCCAACACCCTGGTCATTGTCTCTGTGGTTATTATCTGCTTGCTTCCACAACACTTCACCCCTTCAACCATTCTGTCCTGAGGAAACACAGCAACGGTTTATTCAGGACATGACGACATTTTGGGGGTAGGTGACTGAATAAAAGTCACTTTAAGATGTACGGATTTAAAAAATGTGTTTATCGGTCTTCAGAATCATAAAGGCATCAGTTTTGAGGGGGAGAACAAAGCCTATATTGAAGTCTGCTATGGAATACATGCCGCTTGATGAGCTGTCAAATTTTGTATGTACTACATAATGTTTCACATTAATGCAAGTGTCCTATGTCTGACTGATATAACCTTATCATGTTAGAATTGGCAAACAATATTGTTCCCATGTCTAAAAAGGGCTTATAAGCCACAAAATACATTTTGTAGGTTGTTTTGTGGAGCAAAATAAGTAGTAATGACTCATGCGGCTCATGACCAATTAGTAGGGAAGGCAGGATGAAAGGTGTAATACCGCTTAAGACTCATATTTTAAATACATAGAGGAAACACTACAGAGATATAGAGGAATGCCTAGAACACCTCTTATAGATTAATTTTAAAAATTATTTCCCAGACTGATGGTTCACCAGGACATTTAAATGTTTGCTAAGTGTCTATAAACTAAGTTAGTAACTCAGAAGACTAGAATATGTCTTCTGAGCAAATGTCTTGGAAAACATTCTGGTTTATCGTAAGAACACAGTGTATTAGACAGCAAAAAGTCTAAGAAGCAAAATGAGAAAGGCTAGAGCAGTAATCATTATACCTTCTTTTCACAAATAATACATAATTGCCTTTCCAGAATGTAATGTGTTTATATGGTAGGCACACAGCTCCATTTGAAGATGACCTAAATGACTAGTGATTAAGTGTAATTTGCACATATTATTAATAGCAGGAGGTGACAGAGTGATGCTAGTAATCTGCTGGGTTTTGTAGAGCTCAAATTCAATTAGCTGTGTGATCAAATATCCAAAACAAGTATAATGACTCGTTTCAATGTGATGACTATTACATGAAAGATAGCACAATGATCAAACTTTGAAGACTGATTTTTTTGTTCTTCAAATGACATTGTCCTTGCATGTATGCAAAATCTAGTGATATATATATTTTTGATGCCAAAAAAAAACCCATTATAGAGTAAATAGTTGAACAGTTTTAAAACAGCAAGCAAGGAAATTTTGT
>VOQK01043956.1:0-19591 GCA_015052645.1 Benitochromis conjunctus
CTGGCTGTACAATGGCTGCTCTTTGCTCTCTGTCTCACTGTATAAACACAAAGTGGGATGGTTCCCTCATGCAGAACTCCTGTATTGATCACTTATGTGAGATCTCACAGCCGCACTCATTGTCCTCTCCCCCTTTCTCTCCTGCCGATCAATAGCTCTTTGTGTTGATTTTTACCCATTGACAAATCACTCTGTCCCATTGCCTTTGTTAAGCTGTCAATCAAGCAGAAGGTGTTGCTGTATCTGATACTCACTCAGTGGGAAGAGAGCAATCAGCTCAAAATAAGACAGTGTCTGAACATGACGATTGCAACTTACTTCTAATAATAAAAATATGTATATATTTTGAAAAAAATACCCCTAAAATCTATATTATAAAAAATCCTTCTCAGATTATGTAAAGCAGTTAGGTTTCTACATGTCTTAAATGAACTGACATAAATTATGGCAATTATGGTATGTTTTATGGTAAAAGTCCACACCTTTCATATCCTATCCTAAAATAACCAATTTCCTCCAAAAAAAGGCTAACTGCAAGCTAACGGCTCATCTTATTACCGCCATCCTTTGACTCTGACATGGCAGCGCCCTCGTCTTCTCAGGAAATAAAAGTATTGCGCATCATTAAACCCTTTTGTCTAAATGAGGGATCTCTGTTCCTGAGAATGTGACCTGAGCACCTCTGAACACTCAGACGATGCAGATGACGTAAGCCACAGATTCAGAGAAAGATCTAATCTAAAGCTTTCACCCACTCACAGTAGCACCCTGCTAAGCACTGTCGATAAGTGAGTCAGTCTGACTGACCTGCTAGATTCTTTTCATGGTAAAAATGTATGTGGAGAATTGTTTTTGTAAGCCCACAGCTGTGTCTGACACCTACGCATGCATATGCATTCACCATCACCTAAACCACTGCGGTAAGTGTCAGACAAGTTGTGCTGTTTTCACGATCTAATCCAACACAATCATACAACAAGGTGCTTAATGGTTATGATGCACTTTCTGTTTATTAGTGTAAGCTGCAGTTTGGCAAAAGATTTGACTTAAAGTGAAACTTATCAGTGCATCTATCTGTGTCAAGTTCTTTGATAGTTTGTGCTCACATGTTGGATGCAAATTGGTATTCTTACAGATGAAGACAGAATTAGTAGCCCTCTTATGAAAATTTTATTTAAAAAACTGTATTTCCAAGTGCTTTTAAACAGGGTGAGAAATTTATAACACAGCTTCTTCTTAGCGTTATTTTGGATGCTTACATTATTCTACTAACACAAACTACCAAGGTCTAAATTATTAGTCTATAAAAACTATTTGATTGCAGTTCATAAAAAGCTCTGTTTTTCAGGGGGCTAATATTATTGACCCTGATCAATTTTGTTATTTTCTGAAATAATTCTGTTATTATGTGCAAATAGAAATTATTTATACCTTCTAAAGAAATCTAGTTTGTTGAGAGGTGCTATGTTAAAAAAATTGCATTTAGAAAAATTTTAACCAAAAGTTTAAATTTCACTGGGAGGATAATCATTTTGTTCTCATGTGTATATGTGTACCTCTTCTTTCACATATGGCCAGCTGCCATGAGTCAGCAGCGGTGGTCAGAGGTTTCCACTCCTAGACACAACAGTCCATCCGGGAAAAAACAGCTCTCTGATGCCTCAGTCTTCCTATATTGTCTGGGATGATTCCGAGTTGGGAGAGGCTTATTGTTTGGATGTCTTTGTAGTCCAGGTCCATTGCTGCGGAATGTGGGGATTTCCTCCCTCGTGGGTATTTTTAGATCTCTGTGTGAATTCATGGGAGCTCTGCATAATGCTGAGCAGTGTGCGGTCTAAGGGTGGGGCCTGTAAATTCATGCACATGTGTGGGAATCTGTGTGTCTGCTCATATAAAAAAAAAAGAGAAAAGGATGTATGTGGATGTGCACGGGCAGAAGACAGGTACATTTTTTGCGCATAATCATGCACAAAGCTTTAATCAATATCATCAAGAGAACTACACAGTGATATGGCGTCACTTTAAAGGCCTCACTGATTGAGACGGATGCTACTCGGCCTGTATTTCATTTGAAATTTCACAGTGTATTTACCCCGTTTCCTGTTTGACAGCTCCAGATTGGCACTCTGGTTTGGACACTGCTTGTTCACTGAAGTGTTTTGAGGAGGTTTCAGCAGGTCACCTGGGGGTCTATGACCTCCCTGGGTAATGCTCTCCTCCAGGTCCTTCTCTTTGAGAGTGGTCAATGGAAGCGTCCATGCAGAGGACAGCCAGGCTGGATGGTTAGGGTGAAATGAGGGAACGAACAGGTCATATCCAGAAGGACCTGTCACCTCTAAATCAAACCAAGTGAGGTCTCCTTCCGGGTCTCACTCCCCTTCCGTCAACTTAGCTGACATCAAGTGACACTTTGGCCTGACCTGCCTTATGCTGGGTGCACACGTGGTCGTAAGATGCACGATTGGATGATTGTTTATAAGTGTTCGCGAGTAATCTGTAGTTGGACTTTTGTAGTATTATAGGTCATAAGGTGGTACTCAAGGTCCCAAAATAGTGTGCTGCTAGTGGATAGGTGCTACTAAAGGGAGCTAGTTTTGCTCATGTTTGTGGTTTTGATTTTCCTTTCATTTTGATATTTGATTTGTTTTTCTCTTCATAGTCAATCTTGAACCCAAGACAACACACTGCTGGCTTTTTTGAAGTTCTGCAGGCAAATGTGTCTAGACAGCCTCTCCACTGGTTAATTCCCACAATGCTGCTCCACTGATTGGCTGCCTGATGTCAGGTTAACACCATGTCAGGTGCTTTGCATTAAATGGTCAAGTGCAAGTCAACATGCTGGCCGTGTTATTTATTGCCTGTTAGAATGACTACATTTTAATGGTTTTGTAGATATTGAGGTGCTTCCCTACAAAAACAAAGAACCACTTACATCACTAGGGAGCCATGGCTATCTGTATGAAAATAGTCCAGTTGTTGATCAGGTTTTTGAGTCAGGACCAAAGACAACAAATAGCATTTCAAATTTTAAGCATTTGTAAATACAAGACTTGAGCGATCAGCCTTATCTGTTGCTGCTATATCCAGTCTAATCACCTTAATCTAATGACATTTAATCACCTTAAATCCTATAATCCGATATTTAAAAGCATGCACATGCACGGCCTTAAATAATTGCTGTGCCCCGTATAGATGAAAACACCACCACCACCAACTCACCAATGCAAAGCCTAGAATGACATCATCATGTTTCAGTGATGAGAAATGAAACTGGCAACAGCTTAAATGTCTCGTTCACACACTTTTTATCATTCTTAAAATCAGCAGACAGATTTTATGCACACGTCTGTTCTCTGAGGCTTTCCTCTAAAACAAATTGCGTGTTAGCTATATATGTATATATATATATGAGCCCGTAAGTCCATGGTCCATGGTAGGTTGGAAACAATACTCTGGTGGAGAATTCTTAAACTACCCACATATGCTTCATTCTGCCCCTTCTTTAAGTTAATGCTTTTTGCCTCCATCTCTTCTCTTTCACCTTAAACAAAAAGAGGGGCTTTTAATGTCCGTATTAATTTAGAAGCAGGTGGTAAAGAAGCCTTTGTTAATCACGTAATGATGAATTCCCCCCACTTTACATGGTGGCTTTTTCACCATCCGTTTACTTCTTGTGCATGGGTTGGGGAAACTTTATAAGAAGTTTATCTTACCATGAAATGAGTAGGCAAGGATAAATGGCTAACGTGGGGTTTTGTCTGTCAATGCAGTCGACCTATTGGGGGTCCACCGACTGGGCAGGTTTGGACCATATGTCATCATTCCTACCCTTTGTGTGGGCGTGTCTCTGTGGCAACGGCATCAGCTGCGACCATTGTGTGAGAGGATTCAATGGCCCATATATTCATTGCAGAGCTGGCATGGGCCCCGCAACAGAAACAAATTGATACATACAAGCGCCAGCCCCATTTGGCGAGCATGACACATTTCAAATGGACAAAAAAGGACATTTTAGTCTGCTGGAAATCTTGAGAAAAGCTTGGTCACCATAGTAACTGTGCAGTAAAAGCGATCATGGGCCATTAAACTCCAATCAGATGTAAATTTGGGCTGCCCTCAGCCCCTCTGAGGGAAAGCCCCCTTCACACACAAGACACAAATTAAACAGTTTGTTTGCCAATTCACATGTCATCTTAATGAGTTTTTATTCGTTTCCCCTTTGTTTAAATGGAGAGAATTACAAACTGCCATTGATTTGTAATACTGGGCCACTTCAGTTGTCTGCACATGATCTATTCATAACTCATTCCAAGTCAGATAATAAAAAGGTACAAAGCATGTTTTAAAGCTTGTGAAGTGATAAATTGGAGCCAAAGAAAAATAATGACAACTTTGCAAGATAATCAAACCCTTAACCAAACAGTAGTGTACAGTTTCATTAATATTCTGTCTTTGCATTCTTCATCATTGACAAATTACCGATACAATTTTTTCCTAATATTTATTACAAATCAATCAAAGCAATAAATCTCCACACCCCACCCTTTTTTTCAGCTGAGCTGTCAAAAAAACATAAAAAAATGAAAAGTGTTGTTGAAAACAGTTTCTGTTTCACATGCTGTAAAACTTTAGTGAGTGCTTCGTACTATTATTCTTTTTCACAAAAATGTCCTGTAACACAGGAAACAAGTTTTAATGGAAAACAAGGGGCAACTGGATGACACTGTCTCCAGGACAGGAAGCGTTGTGCCCTTGTGATTGGGCAGAGAAAATATTTTGCTTGACTTGATGGCTACAGATTTGTCATGCCGTGCAGCTCCGTTCAATGGCACACGCAGTGTCTGATGTTATTGTAGCAATCAGGATTATTATGTTCCACAGTGCCTGGCTTTTGTCAAAGAACAAGTCAGCAAAGAGAGGTTGCACAGGTTGTTGACACAAAAATTGCTTTTTATTAATCATCATTACTTGTTAAGAGTAAAACAATTCTGGATAATGTTACTTGCATTAAATGCATCCAGCCATAAAGCATATGGTAAGACCAAAGAAAGAGTAACAACCCATATCATTACCCAATAATCAATATGAAAAAAAACAGGATTTAATATAATAAAAATAACTGAGATGGGTTCATTGGTTTAAAAAAAAAGTAAACATAAGCAATTTAATTAAGTTTCAATTCTGTTTTGTTTACATATACCGCCAAATCACAACCTTTGCCTCAAAGCGCTTTATATTGAATTACTCTACAGTAATACAAAGAAAAGAGAGAACACCTACAAAATTATATGACTCCCTTTGAGCAAGTGCTTTGGTGACGGTGGGAAGGAAAAACTCCCTTTTAACAGGAAGAAACCTGTGGCAGAACCAGGCTCAGGAAGGGGCAGCCATCTTCCACGACCGGTTGGTTATAATTTGTAAGTAACTTCATCAAAGCTACACACTTACTGACCTTATTCACTAATGTGTGTTCAGAAATGTTCTTATTGTGCACACAAACAATCTATGCCTCAAATCTGTAATGAGCGTGCTGCAATGTCCATCTTTTTCTGTATTATGAAATATATTTGCCTACAGGTGTATCATGGAGAAAGTACAACGCTGATGAAAACCGTGAATATCAGACCAGATGAAAAACAAACAAACAGATGGTGGACAAAGCCTATAAACATCCATCAATGGGTTAGCCTATACCAATAAATGAGGATGAAAATTAGAGCATCAAATGAATGAATGTAAAAACATCACCTTCACAGTTTATTTATACATCTAAAAAATGTAAATATTGTTAATTAGGGTATTTGAGCATTTTGGAAGAAAATGAGACATCATTTGTGTGTATACATGAACTGAAGTGGTTCAGACAGTATTAACAAAGTCATGTAAGAAACGGATAAATGCCGGTTTTATACGAAACATTCACGTGTGAGATTCAGGCACAGAATTGCGTGTATTCGCTGTTTGTGAATAAGACCCATTGTTGCTACTCCAAGTGTTTCCATGTCAGAACACGAGACGGGAGAAAAAGAAGAGAGAAAAACCATGACTGGCTCTGATATTAATGAGAAATGAGTGTGTGGTCCCGTTATTATGCCTGTTTTCAGGACGCTGTCGCCACTCTTGTCTTCACTCTCGCCTCATACAGTAAAGCTGCTCTGTTATGACAACACTGGACAGTCAGAGCACAGCATGAGCTTCCACTGGCTCCGGACCAAGCTGACCTGGGAGCTGACTTTACCAGTATAGCTGCAGCCTCCCCATTGCTAGCCTATTGTTGCACGGCGCAGCTAACGATGGCCTGTCTGTCTGCTGTGGTCTCTTCCATGCAGAGCAGGGGGAATGCTAATTTGACAAAGGGATGATTAACTACAGCAGCACGGTATCAAACTGCCTCATTTTCATGTCTTGTTGTCTCCAGTGTCCCACCTCCCAGAGATTTGACTGCTCTATTAACTTATGTGTGTTGAGGGCTTAGCTCAATACTTTGTCAACTCCTTGTATTTGACTATTTTTCACATTTTCTAAAAACATCCTTTGGTTACACTGTAACTAAAAACTGTAAAAGTATGTAACTAAATCTATAAAATGTAAATTATTTCTTTAAAAAATTAGTGTGACAAGTATATTATTATATTCCATTGGCTAGCTAAAGCCTACATTTATGTCTTCAATTGCTGAGTGTTACAACAATACAGCAGCTGATCATTGCCACCCAAGCCAGCACGGAAAAAAAAAAAAATCCATATTTACATTTTGTGTGAGTCACTGTCTTGCTGTTGCCTTTGCCTAAGCTGCCACCAAACGGGGGAAGACCCAGATTGCCTAACATTTGGAAGATCTGCGGTTTTCTCCCTGGCTTCTCTAGTCCACATGCCAAATTATTCTTGGAAAAAATACCAAAACCTGAGCTGAGTGTGAGTGTACGTGTGAACGGTAGGCAAAGGTCTTAAGTACAGAAAAAACTGATTGGGTGAATGAGGCTTGCTGTAAAAAGCGCTATATAAGTACAGTCCATTTACCATCTATTGTAAGACAATGGTACAATATAGTATAGTAATGCTATAGTAAGTGTGTCATGTTAAACTGGATGCTGATAAGGGATTTTAGGGTGTTAGAAGCTTCTGAACAGACAGGATGTCTTTAAGAACATTAAAATTATATTTGAAAAAAATGAAAGTTGTCGCTCAGTTCATGTTTCTTTTCATTCTTCACCTTTGAATGAGGGTAAAAAGTGTGCATAGGGTCCAAATTCCATGCATTTTACTTATGGACATATAGCAGCTGTAGCTCAGGAGTAAGTCATCTACCAGTCGGAAGGTTGGTAACTTGGCGGTTTCTTTGGGCTCAGTATGGAACGCTGAGTTAACCTAAGTGCATCCATCAGTGTGTGAGTATGTGTGTGAATGTTAGACTAGAAAAAAGCGCTTGCATGTATTTGTGTGTGATTTGGTGAACGAGGATTATAGTAAAAAGTACTTTGAGTGCTCAGTTAGAGTAAAAGTAAAAGGAGCGCTACACAAGTTCCAGTAAATATATAACTTGCAAATCACTTTGTGTCAGTGTAAAGAAAGTAGAGGTGGGTAAAGTTGACCTGATAGTGGTGCAAAGAGAAATTTCTGGTTTGTAATTAGATGTTAATTTTGTATTTGTTGCGTGAACGATTTCCGTTTTAAGGATCTGATCCAGCTAGACAGATAAGGTCCATGGATGCTTAGAAAACGTGGCATAGATACATCTCGTGTGGTATTCAGTTTTAAAGCAGCAAGTAAAGGGAGTAAATCATGTGAAATTTGAAATGCTAAAATAGATTCTCTTGGATTTCACCAGGATGGAAGCGACCGTGAAGCCATGAGAGAAGTAAAGAGAGAAAGACTGAAAAGGAGGCAGAATGGTGTACTGTCTGGCTGTCTGGTGTCCACACAGAACTCTGCCTTGTCCACTGGTGGCTGTGGAGGATTCATTAGACACCACAGTCACTCCCCCTGCACGTGAGTGACAGGTCTCTTCAGCCAGCTCTCTAAAGCACCAAAGATCATCCCACTCCTCTCTTGCCCATCTGGCTGCCTGAATCTAACAAGGGGTGTCCTGCAGTTATAAGAGTGCATAAAAAAGAGGAGGAGAGAGAGAAGAAAAAAGTTAAAGACTGGAAGATCCCATCAGATTCTCTGTGGTCCATAGGCTCCAATTATTCAGAGCTTATCTTTTCAGCTTGGCTGATTTCCCAATGAATAAAGTGCAGTACGTATTACTGCCGGGCGGGTGCATCTCTAAAGAGGCTGAAGGAGGATCAGGGATGTGGGTTATGGTGTCAATCTGGCCCTGACCCCTGGGGTTAGGGAGGTGACGTTATGCAGTCACAGTGCCAAGGCATCCCCTTGTAGCACTTCCATTTAGAACCCGTTTGGATAAATGGAAAAGGGCAATCACATTAGAAGAGGTTTCTTTCCATTTTAAAGCAAAGAAAGAACGATAGAAAGAAATCTCTAATGACAAAGTGAGTGACTCTTGACTTTAAAACCACCTCCAAGACGATGGCTGCTCAAAGGCATAAGTCAGGAGGGCTAAGCTTAAGCACCGTACGTGCTCACATTTGTGTCAAAAACTGCATCAAATGGTTTTTAGAAGAGACTGCAAGCACCAGAAAATATGGCAGATAGAGACTATGGTAACCAGGAGATGCACTACAAACACTACTGAATGGTTTGGTAAACCTGACTAAAAGAGCATTTCTGAAAAGTAGAAAGGCAAAATTATGTTTTGGACAAAGTAAAATTGGCCACATCAGTAAAAACTAAACTATAAAATGCGCATTTGCGGAGTGTATGCAGTTATTTACATATGTGGTAAGATGTTAAAGTTACAGAATAATATGTTGCAAGTAGCGTCTCCAAAAAAATGTAAACAAAAAATAAAGAGGGTTTTATAATTTGCTGAATGCCAGGAAAACTGCAGGGTTAAGTGGAGTGACCCTCCCTGTACGAATCCCACTCTACACTTGGCACCGAGCTGGGGCACCACGGGAGATTGGTGGTCCTCCGGTTCACGGCGGCCCTTCCAGTCCTGAGCATCTACAACCCTCAGATCTACCGACAAGTGTTGCCGATCCCTCTCTTTTCTTCTGTCTTCATGGAGATGGCTGGGAGATTCTCATGCCAGCGCACAATGCCTAAACAAGCGGGTATGTCTAATTCAATTAAGTCCACAAGGCTGTGCCAAGTGGGCCCTGGTCCCGTGTGACAGGGATAATGAGCGGGCAGAGAGGAGGGGGACTGGTGTTAGATTGAAGATCGAGCCTACGCTCATTCAGACATTCATACTTCATTCTTTTTATTATCTGTTCTGGGCTTTAATGTTTCCAGGATGACCTCGCTCATTTAGTGCTGAATGGAATATTTTGCATTCCAGCATTAATGTGCAAATAGGCTTGATGAAGGACACCGAGAGGCTGGGAATTATAAATAGTGTGACCTCTGAATTCCTACAATTCATCACTTAGAAACGACTTTAAATCTGGATTCTTTCCCCACTCCTGAGGACAGTGTCACATGAAAGATGTGCGGGAGAAGGAAACTTAACAATCTGACTCAATGAGTGACTCAACAAACAGTTAGACACCATACAAAGAGGCCGACTCTCCCTCTGTGTTCGCTAAGCCATTTATCCTTTCAGTCTTTAACTAATACTTGCATATATTTTACCTTTGTTGGTACTTTTCCATGATTAATTGCTTTAAGATTAAGCACATAAAGTCATTCAGTTTCCACCTACGGTTACAAAATAGTTCCCTCACTGAAAACAACAGCAGCTGAGGATTTGCAAGGTAGAGGATTCAGGACATCCTGAATAAGGCAGACGTTGGAATTTCCAAGTTCTCAGTCAGTATTTGAATCTCGAACTCAACTCAACTCAGATTTCCCACTTGGAAAGTCAGAGCAGCTCTAGCAATCCTGAGTTAGTGATCCAAGATTGGACTTTGTATTTGCACTGCCACAGTTGTGTATTTGTGATTCACTAAATAAGGCATACACAGAGCACTGATCAGGCTCTATCCACGAATGTGCTGCAAGTATTATGTTATGTTGCTAGTCATACAAGAATGGCTCTACTTAGCTTAAGAACCAGTACAAATCCTGTTTTTCCTCACCTTTTTTGGAACACGCTACCTCAGGAGTTACCTCACTCCTGAGTTCCAAGGTGTCGGGAACGCAGCATTTGAAGTTAGCAGGAAGCTAGCTTGCTAGCTGACGTCTAGAAATGAGATGTCACAGAACTGCAATTAACCTTAGACATCTAATTAACTTTAGATAAAGAAAATCAAAAACTAAATATAAACAGAAGGGTTAGTGAAGTTTGTGAAGCAAGGCTTGTTGACATATAATAATTTGTCCACCTCCTGGTTAGCTACAGGGACATCATTAGGCTTGGGAAGTCAGGGAATACACATTTTTCCTTTACTACTCATGGTTGTATCACCTCCAATATGATGGAAACCTCTCGAGCAATGTGTACTTTATAAAATACACCAACAATGGACAAAACTGAGGTCCTTGAGTTTGGCACTGAAAACTTCTCAAAGGTAATTACATCACAATATCATATTTGTTTGTCATATTTTTGACCAGCTTTTACAATTTGAATCTCACTTCTCAAAGATGATCAGATCTTGTTTTTTTCATCTAAGAAACGTAAAAAAAAAATCAAACATTTTCTGTCATGCAATAATCTCTTCGTCCTCCTTTGCGAGTCTTTAACTGAACTAGAATACAGCAGCTAGGCTGCAAACAAAAATGACAGCAGATCATCTGAACATGTCCTCTGCTGAAAACTCATTTTTAGAGGTCAGCTTTTCTGTAATCTGTGTCTTTTTATTTTTGTTGATAGTTTACATCTGATTTGTGTACAGAGGTGTGTATTTTCAAACAAATGTGAGACCTTACATTTGACTGTGTGTGTGTCTGTATGCTGGAAGTATACATGTTGGGAGTATAAGTATATTTATATTTAATGTGTGGTTTTATTAAAACTGTGAATGACTTGTCAGGGAGCATGCTATACAAGCCTGTGCTTAGTTGGCCTGAGAGTGATATTTCTGAATCACTAGAATAAGCTTAGCTATGCACTAATCTAGCACATGAATAGTACTAATAATAAAAATTGTACAGAGATAAAATGACTAGTGATTAGCATTATATAACAATTAGCATTTGGAAGAGAAACAAAAATGGCAAGAGTGTAGAGCCAAGTCTTGGAGAATCCAGAAGCAGGGTCAATATGTCATCACTTAACAAGCTTATATGACCACAATTCAATTATGCTTTAAGATGGGATACAGCTACGCCTCCCCTTGACACTCAACACTGGATTATTTTAACCACATAACTATATGTGGTTTTTATTTTAATCACAACAAATGTTCCCCAACTTCAACAAAGTGGCAATTTTACTACAACCACTGTTCTCCCCATAACTATAACCACAATGTTTTTGCCAAACCTAATAAAATTGAACCACAGCAGAAAACTGAGAGACACAGCGTCCTTCCAAGATTTATGCATTAGGCTAGGGGAAATGGGAAAACGGTATCATTTATTGTTTTATTTTGGGGAACTATAATTCCAGTCAACACAAAGAACGTCTGTCTTGTTTCATTGTAAACTGAAAACTTGTGTGAGAGTAGGTGTATTTCAAAGGCTCGATGACATCCACTTATCCAGCGCCAGAGAGTAAAAGTTGCTAAATAGCGTAACAGTCACGGTTGACAAGGAGTCATACGTTGCTCAAGGAAACCTGCTTTTCTGCATTTTCGGCACTTTTGACTTCAGCTGGGAACTATCTCAGACCTGAGAGGCTTTTAGTTTCACTGAAGTTTGCAAGGACTCCTGCTGCTCTGCTGAGACCCTTGTCCCCGACTGGCACAAAACAGCCTCTCAAACGTTTGACTTTCTCACAGAAACAGCTTGCTAAATGGTATTTCTGTAATGGACTCCTGCTAGGGTTCATATGTGTTGTATAGCCACATTGCACAAAGTTGAGTCAACATGATTAACATGAGAAAGGTCCCTAAGAAAAGCCCAAAAAGGGTTTTTTGAATAAAAATCTGAAACTATAGAATTCATTGTTTTCCCAGGGAAAAAGATGAAAATCAAAGACATTGATGGTCATTTTTTTCTATTGGAAAAGTGCTGCCGAATGAATGTCTTATTTACATGCCAAAGGAAAGGGCCGTGGTTTTAAAAGGATGGGAAAGCAGGGGCCTCCATTATGGTGGTGCTGGTCGCGGAGGCTGTGGCTACTCTGGCAGCCTCCCTGCCAGGGAGCGGTTAACAAGGCCTTGGCTGAATTAAAGAATGGCAATGAGTTTTTAATTGGTGACACATTATATTTATCAAGCTGACAGCAGAGTGACTGCACTGTGGCCTTTCTTGTTTTGTCCTTGTGTGCGCATTACTTCCCCCAAGGTGCCCCTGTATGATACCCCCTGTCTGCCGGGGTCCCTCACGTGTGAAGAAAGAAGAAAAACATAATAACTGAGCATCGAGTTGAATGATAACACTGAATTATTCATTAGGGTCCCTTAAAGTGCTGGATAAATCAACACCCCTCTCTTCTCTTTTTGACAAAAGCATCTCTTTGTCCCTCAGTCCAATCACGCCAGTTTAAGGCTTAGCATAAAGACAAATCCTTTTCAGTCCTTTTAGTGCTTCGTGACAGAAGTTCTGCTGCAGGGCCGGAAAAGTTATTAACAAGTGTTTAATATTTGGATGGGAGTGTTTGGTCACCTCTTCTATACATGCCATTTATGTGCGGCCCGTATATATTATGGGGCATCTTGTGACTCAACACTTAATAATGACACTCTGTGTTGCTAATGTGTTCATATGCTGTGAATATATTTGAGTTTCAATAACGTTTCATTCAGGTTCAGCGTTATTAAGCAACCTTTAAAAAGGTTAATTCACTTCACACCAAATATTGACTGCTCTTACAGCTGCTGCTAACTTTTTAACTGTTACACTTAGATTTTGGCTGTGTACAGTGTTGCATTTGGGAGATTATGGAGCTTTTGGGAGCAATCTCCAATCAAAATTAAACTGAATTACACATTTCCATTAAAGATCTGGGGACATAAACACATAAACATGCTTGTTGCAATAGTTATACACACTTAATATCTACACACTCTGTACAGAAAAAATATCTATCAGTATGACAAAAGGGGCACCTCAATTTCAATTTCAATTTTATAGTTCTTCTGTGCAATATATCAGGGATATTTGTATATTAGAGCTATTTTGTAATATATTCTATTATTTACTGTTGGTACTTTAACTTGGTTCCTACTGTCCTTACTGTCTTCGAGCAACTGTGACCACATAATTTCTTCTAATTACATGTAATATTCTGATTCTGATGAACAAGTTTAAAAATGAACAATAGCAGTTGTGTTTTTAAAGCCAGACACCAGCTTACTAATTTCCAACAGTCTATCTCATCAGGAAGCAGTTTGAAAAAGACTCTGTCGGTTTGTCAAGCGTCTGTTGTTTGTTAGTAGCACAGATCTTAATGTGAACCGTTATCTGTTTAATTTTAAACAGAGCCTGTTTTCGAGTAACAGCAGGTCCCCAGCAGTTTTAGAAGAAATCCTTTGTTGTCTTCAGGGTGTTACTACAGCGAAGGGGAGTAAAGTCTAGAGGTCCTGGCGATCCTCTTCAAAACGCTAGTGAAAAGGGAGAAGGGGTGAGGGAGGCCTAATGAAATATTTAAGATTTAGGCTAAAAAGGGACTCTGAAAACCTTTGCAACAAAGGGGTCGGCCGAGGGCCTTCATTGTCCCGGGACCCAGCGGAAGCAGGGGCCAGGCTGCTACAGATGTGAGGAGAGCCCATATTGAGCCGGGATGTGTAGGCTCTGCACACAGCTGTGTCGCTGCACTCCCGCCCCAGCCACCAGCCCCCTGCCTTTGTGAGCCTTTGTGAGGGCCACAGAGTGGCGATTTTACACCGAGCTGATTGCACAGCAACGCCTTTGTGTCGCCAATAAGAAGACCCTGCCCATTCCTGAACATTGGCACTCATTCCCTGCGCATCACAGATTCGCACATTCTTCCCGATCCCCTCAGCCCACACAGTCTCATAGCTTTTTATTATCTAAGAATGACAAGGTGATGAATCCCCTTCCCGTCGACTGATACGAGCGGTGGTGGTTAGTTTGGGGAGGGGTGGATCTCTCATCCTGGCTCCTTAGGATCTGCCTATTTAGCACTTAACTGCTTTTGATTAATTGACGGCCCATTCTATGTAACGTATGTTGTTTTCGGGGCCCACAGAGGGAACCGCATAGGCAAAATGTTTGAGTAATGATGTCATAAGGTCACAGCGAGCAGTTCAGAGACAGAATGAGTGAAATGAAGGAAGAAACTGAGCTTTTCCATTTGGTAAAAAAAAACAGTCCAACATATGGTGGCAAGTAAAAGTGCTAAAGTCACTGATTATATGCTTAAAGAGTTAGATGAGCATGATTTTACTAAGAAAATACTGAATGTTTTGCCTCCACTCATGAATAAGTAAAAGAAGTCAATGAATGACTGTGATGTTCCTTGTATCAGTCTGCTAAAAATATAAATCCTTTGCCTAACAGAAGTCTTGATCCCTCAAATTAGACGGAACCCTTCCTGAATGCTTCGCCATTACCTCTAAATCCCCTGGTGTCACTCAGAGCTATAAGGCGAGTTCAGGCCTGAGCACTGAAAGGGCACAGCTTAACACCAACCTTAACACATGACTCACTCCTTCCAGGCTCATAAAGTCTTCCTAATGTGGCTAATGTGAAGAACAATAGAGAAAGACCGGGTCAGCAACTTGGAATAATGCAACTCACTTTGGACAAATCAAGAAACATCTTTTGACCTAAACATACACAGGAGAAGCCATAAAAAAGTCACTTCATGCATGATTTGAATTTGAAGGCAATTATGCAGATGCATTTTCTTTGACTGTATTCAGAAACACATGTCGTAAAAAAGGCAACAGCCTTAGGTATGTGTACATTCAAAAGCATTAAGCTTCTAGCTTCCTCGTACTGCTAAATATTAATACTAATTATACTAATACTGGTCTTCACTGGCAAGATACTACTCATAGTCTTGGTTTCTTCAGGTAGAAAAAACAAGTTTCATTCATTTAAATGTCATAAGTTGCTATTTTATAAACAGACTGGTTCTGAAATGGTGCTTTTCTACTCTACCTGAGCACTCAAAGTGCTTTATGAAACATGCCTCATTCATCCATTCACACCTATTCACAATTAAGTGCTTTCTATCTAGCAGCAGTCAGGGATCGAACCACCAACCTTCCAATTAACAGTTGACCAAATTTACTTCCTGACCTCCATCCATCCATCCATCCATCTGCCAGAAGTTCAGACCTCGCTCTATCAAGCCACCTCCTCTAGCATTTGCTTTTTCTTTTTTTTAACCATTAGCACCTACTCGAATCAACTCAATGTTTAGGGTTTTCCATTTAGTGGTAGTTCTTGGTATCAGGTACTGTTTAAGAACCTACTCGGCCAGTTCTTAAAAACTGAATACCACTGATTTTTAAACCTGGCAACGAAGAAAATGGCTACACATGCTGCCCGTCGCCTTCGCTGGCTCTCGTTTTTTTTACCCTGAGTCTGGAAAAAGTCATATCCCAATATGGTATACCATCAACTTGTTGTCCTTGATTGTTGTGTTGTGTTTCTCTCACACACAAAGGAGGTCGCTTTGCTATAACAATCTCACCCACATTGAGGTGGTACACAATTATGGAAATAATAATGGATGATGTCTAAAACCATATAGAGTACAGTCGAGTTGAGCGAAGTAGATGCTAGTGGAAAAGAGGCTATTGAGGCATTCCCAGGCTAGCCGAGAGGTGTAATCGCTCTAGTGTGTCCTGGGTCTACCTCAGTGCCTACTCCAGGTGGGACATGTCCAGACCACAGCACCTACGGGACATTCTACTCAAATACCTGAACCACCTCAACTGGTTACTTTTAATTTATTTGAAGTTGCTAGTTAAAATAAATTAAATCAAAATGTAAATATAAATACAAACTCGTACGACTGTGCAGAGTTTGTGCAGAAAACGAGTGGTGTTGTTACAATATTGTATACAAAAATAATATGACACTGTCTTATTTACTTTTAATGCCATTTAATTGCTTGTTATGTCATGTGCAGACACCAGCACATGATTGCATGTTTTGGAATAAGATAATAAAAAGTTTAAACTTAGTTGTCTAGCGTGCTAATACTAGATATGTCCTAGCTGTGTTTTCTTTTCGTTTACACCCAGTTACCTCAGCTGTGCAAGTGCCATCACACAGTGATGAAAGTGAGCAAGTAAGGAAAGAAGCTTAATGGGAACTGAAACGGACTGGCCTATTTATACCCAATTCAAAAACCTTTTACTCAAGGCGTTTTGTTTTTTTTTATGTAGTTTTCTAGCTTCTCGTTACAGTACCATTGGGGTGTATGAGTGAATCAATGATATCACCAAAGCAAGAAAAATGCACCTATAATGAGCCTCCTGTATTGTTTCTGTTCAGGCCCTGCCAGAGTTATGGATAGACTCACTTCACTGCGATACTTAATAGCCCTTAATAGATGTGAGACTGGTGGAGCGAGGCAGACTGCACGGAGAGCTTGATACAAACCAGATGCGAGGCTAACTAACCTCTTAGCCTTCCTGCTATTTAAGCAGGGGTTTGCTAGCTGTACTTTCCTCTGAGTTTGTCTCTATGTTCTTCACAAAGGCCTGTCACGTTTAATGGCCTATTGGCTGAGTGGGCTGCAGTAGCCCTCTCTAGAAGAAAAGCACCACGGAGAAAGGCTCATGGTCAGCTAATGCAGCTTAATATTCTTTAAAAGGGTTTGGGGAACAATTAAGAGAGTGTTTCCCATGGTTCTCCCCCCAGCGGTTTGCGGCTGCCTGTGCAGCCGCTCGTCTGTTTGATGGACTCTGAATGCATCTTATTGATGGGGGTCAGAGATTAGAAGCAGCCGTGCGAGGGGAAGAGAGTGAAAAGAGGGTCCCACACGGTGGCCTCAATGTGGCTCAGACACACACAAATAGCCGCTAACAGCTCTTCCACTTGTCCGTCTGTGAATCGTATTCATCTGTGATGAATGAGCGATTGGGCGCTGCATGTCCTCTAATAGAGATTCTCCTGTTTTTTGCCTATGTTACATCTTTTATCCAGCTTGTGATAAAAGTTGCTAAAAAGCTATCTTGATGTATTTCCTAATAGCTATCATTCTTTCTAATAAGACTCCAAAAATGAGGCACCTGATGCATTGTGTCATGTTGTTTGTCTGCAAATGTGCTCTCAGTCGTCTTGCAGGCGGAGCAGTGCTCTGGCATGCACCCACTGTGCAGATGCCACATGTGTGAATGTGTTGGGTCATGACCTCGACAGCAGACGCATGAAGCAGAGTAACACTTGACCCCACAACATGCATTTCTGACTCCAAGCATGAAGAGAAACTAGTGTTACTGTGTCAGTAAGCCACGATTTTTCTTCAGCCGGAGGTCTGCAGTGACTTTGTTTCTTTAGAGTTTACAGAGTGTGCCTCTTTCAAAATAAAGCAAAAGCAAAAAATACTGCTTGCAGTCTCACATGAGTCAAATCAAGGAAGTGGTCTGACTCACTTGAAAGCATACCAACCAATTTCCTGCTGTCAGACTCCTCATCGTTTATAGTGATACCTAACATTTGCAAATCTTTAAGTAATATGGATGTAATACTAAAGTGTAAAAATAATTACATTCTTTGGTTTTGTCACCCCGAATTTACCATTGTGTGTTTATCTTATGATGCCCTGTCAGACTGTTGGGATGCTATACTAACTAGATGTCCATCTGCAGCTATAGCTCACCATGCAGTGGCAATTAGAGGAGTGTTTTGGGTCAAGGAGAAAGCAAGGGTTTTGTTTGCCTCCATCTCATGATTGAATGGCCATGTATAGGAGCATGAAAGAAAAGAAGCCAATTAAGTGAGGGGTGGTTTGATTTTTTTGTCCTGTGTTGTAATTAGGCCCAGACTCTAAAAAACTTCCTCAAGTACCATTTGGGTTGTTTTGTTGGCTATATCATTAGGACCAAAATGATCCGCCCAGGTGCTCACTGCCTGAATATGTTGAGAGACGATGTAAAGAAAAACTGCCAACCACAAGATTTTGGTGCTTGTAACACTCCCTGGTTCACACATAGTAGCATGAGTGGAGTCCTTAAATTCTGTCAATCAAGCCAGTTCAAACAATGACAAACAAGATTTACATTCAGACGATCAGAGAAAATAAATGGACTTGATGTACACTCAGCGGAATTCCAAAAGGTCCTGAAACTGAGAGTCGTTATTTTCCTTCCTTGGTCATTTCAAAAGCACTTCAGAGATTCAGTTACCTTTGATGGTGCAGAGCCAGGAAGTGAGTCACATGCAGTGGTTTTAAGTATATAGGTTCATTGACAACCACATCCAGTCAATTAAAGTTTTTCCTTCTCCACCAAAAACCTTCACAGTTCACATTTTCCACAATTCTTCTTCAATGAAACATTTGTCTAAAATATTCATTCATCTCATAATTCCTTGGTTCTCTCTTATTGACCAAATGTCTATAAATACTAACATAATTTTAAATCGAAGAATTGCTTGGATGAAAATCTCATCAATGACTGCCTGAATTCTAAAACCCATGGACATCACCAAATGCTATGTTTCCTCCCTTGAGATGCTCTGCTGGGCCTTTACTGCAGTGTCTGCATTGAGAAACTCTTGGGGTGCTTTTGCAGTAAGATTTGGGACATTGGTTATAACTGTCCACAGGCTGTTTCAAATGTTTACTGGGAGTCTAATCTAGCTTGTTCTTGAGTTTGCGCCTTGTTGTAAACTCTATTTAAATTCATGGTGTATCTGGATTGCAGATGTTGACAATGCTACTCCTACCTCCTCAACAGTATTCTTGACTTGGTCAGATGTTTTAAGGGCATTTTCTCGATGAAAGATATAATTATGCACTAATTTACTTGGTAAATTAATTGACCAATGCAGTCACTCTTTTTCGAGAATGATATTTTAGCCACTTTCATTGGTTTTCATTAGTTTTGGGCCTCTGAAAATGGGGGACTTTGAATAAAATTGGCTGCAATTCCAAAACAGGGAATGCAGTTAGTTTGTTAAACCTCTTGATTGAAAGCTAAAAGTCTACACTTCAGTCATATGTTGTTTGTTTGATTTATACATATTTCCAAAGTTTTCCTCAGATGTAAGACCTTTGCTGTCTCGAGCGATTACACAAATCAGCCTAAACCCTGACAGACAAAACAAGAACCACTGGTATGCATATCTGACCAATTAATCAGATACCGTGACCCCATAAACTCCCCACCCCGAGCCATATATGCACACACATGCATACATGCTGACACACTCCCTGCTTCCTGACTCTGGGAAACTGAGAGTCCGGCAGCTGCTGTCAGGCTGGGTGGTTAAAGGAGGGGTAGCCGAGGGGCATGGGAAGGATTTAAGTGTGCCATGTTAATAACTCACAA